>JAUOBX010214095.1:0-11802 GCA_032360705.1 Eupentacta quinquesemita
ATATAACGAACAGCAAACTGAAGCATATCGACTTATTTTCAGATTTTGCTGAAGATCAGGGATTTTATTGAGAGTTGGGGTATGACGTTGAGTGGCAAAATAATATGTTAAAGTGACGGGTTTTTGAAGAAAGAAAATAATAACTCGATGACTATTTCTATTTTTCCAGAATAACGAGAGGTATTCATTAATGATACTTACTCGGTGAATTGATAGGCCTACAGAATATCACGGGTGAAATAGTGTAATCATCATAAGAAATAGTTGCATTTGTAAGGCACGTGTTAATTAATAACGACATCAGTAAAGAATGATGTTTAAATCTGTTTCAATAATCATATTGCAACCTACAATTGCACTTAATTTATTGTCGTTCCTCAATTAGGTAATTATACATTGTCCAACCGCTCAGTAGTTATTGGTGTCTGTTCAATAATGTTTGTATAAACTGTGTTCCAGTTTATTCAGTTCTAAACCTATTCATTGCGTTCGACTTAGTTGAATATTACCCTTTCGAAAGCTCGACAAAATCATTGGAACTTTTCATTAAATATTAACGGTAATCAGATTCGATGCAATTATCGGGGAGAAACAACACGAAAAACATAACTAATTGATATTCGTTGAATTTTCAGTGCGAAATGCAAAGCCCCCCAAAAATACCTATTTTTATCCAATAATTCCTAAAACTAGAGAGTGCTATTTTGCGACAATGACTCTGATATAGAGATAAGATCACTCAGAAAAATGCGAGCGAAAAAAATAAATCGGCAATAACATTTCGCAGCAAATAGGGCATAATGAAGAATAAAATATTATTGTGATATTTGGAATATTTGTAAACTATTACGGTTCTTACCTCTGTGGATAAAACACTTTTCCCTGCAACAAACAGGCACAGCAAAACAAGTCGAGACTTCTCGTCCATTGTCGAAACTAACAACAAAGTTGAATGAACAGAACGGAAATTAATTCGGTTTGTCCGTGCTATCACTAGCCCAGATGAGTAGTGATTCTGAATGATCGCATCGAAAAACATTGCACTCAATATTCAGATGTATAGGCTGCATGAAGAAGACGGAGGAGTTCAAGTTCAGCTGCTCAATTATGATATTTGTTGTTTCTTCTCATACATATATATCACTGAATCCACGTGAAGGCATTCCAACTGGACTTTGCTGTCAGTCTGTCACAAATACCCCGTAGTTTGGATCTTCTCAATGCATGACCAGCATTGGTCAATTACAATCACGTGGTTGAACACGTATCGTAACAATCATCCATATCGTAATGAAGAACGTCAGACTACGGTACACTCATTCGTCGTGAGGTACAGGCAACTAGTTTGTTTTTGTATGATATTTAATAATTACTCTTAGGCAAGCCATGGGTACATACGTGTATACACCACGGTATCTACCGGCCGTTATCAATAGGTTTCCGTATTGGGGAGATAACAGAGCCTACGGAAGTCTACATACTACTTTTTTTCGAATGTACCCGTTATTTTGCCAATTAATTAGGTTCGTCGCCAGCCTGATACACTATCAGCGATACCTGTGGTGCAGTGTGATCAGGCTAGGGAGCAAGTAGTAAAATAACATTCGCTGTGCATACTGCACAGTATGCTGGCGGCTACCATATAGCCTTCCATTCATCATTTTATTAACTGAGATCAAATCCATTCACGAAAATTGCAATGAATCGATAAGACAATGTCGTTATGTTCACTGATGCACAGTCTAACACTCTGAGTTGTATGGTTTGAAAATATTCTCTTCCTAAAACAAATCTCTCTCATGCCCCCTTGGGCTGTGATCATTTCCGTGGACTACTATAACCATGTTCCGACAGTACTCCACCGATGTTTGCACTATATACGCCGATGTGTACACTGATATATGGATGCACAGTCTAACATTTTAAGGTGTACGGTTTTACCATGGATTATTGGCCTGTGACCGTTATAGTGGGCTATACTAGTTATCATCTGATCGTATTCCACTAATGTTTGCACTGAGCTTCACAGGTTAGATCGGGTCGGCCAAGATTGTTCATGAGCCTAGAGCCAAATGCCGTTAATCCATCGTAGTGGGGAACCTGGTGTAATTTCTCCAGAGAGCCCTACTCGAAGCGATTTTATCGCACTTCTTGGTCATTCCGGATAAGGTCGTCTTGACGGCAATTTTGGAATTTCTGAATGACCGCCATTGGTGTACAGAAATAATCATATCCCTTTGCATATAGTGACGATAGGAGACATTTTGGTGATCATAGCAACGGCTGAAATCCTAACAAATCATTATCAAGTAGTAACAGCGGCCAGAGTTAAATCCAAAATTGCTGCCATTTTTGTACGAAATTATCCTCTCTTCGGATGTAGTGCTTGAGAGTTGAGTTGTGAATGAGTCAATTTTGGTTTTAAGGACGTTGAGTTGAGTTGATAACAGTTACATGCAGCATGCTTGAAGGTGAGTTGAGTTGTATGCGTACTATTAGTGAAAAGCTGCAAAAGTTTCTTACGACTGAACATATATAACAGTTGCACATTTGTTACAATGGCTCTCTGGTGTTCATTATTATCTATATGACAGGATGGACTTATTGGATGGCCGACCTGTACAAATCAATTGGTATTAAATGGATTTAGCTGCATGTCGGTTTCACTCCCCATTTTTAGTAAACACCTCCTAAGTCGATCGAAAGAGCTCAAGCCTGCCTATAGTCTTTCATTGTCCAAGTCATGTATGTTGGGAAGAGAACTAGGGAAAGCCATCGGCACAGCAACTAGGCCTAAATAAGCCTAAATAGTGTGACTATATCTAGTGTCATCATCGCGACACATATAGTTTCCGGAGATATCAGGATTTCGGAGTGTCCATCGCAGCTGTCTCCGCTGCAACAAACTTCAGGGGTTATTGCAATTAATTTTGAGACCATAGAACAATCTTTGGTAGCTACTTTCCCAATTTTATTTAGGCCATATTCTGGACCAGATTGACTGGATTACTGCCCGATTCATTTGAATCTAAGTACATCGTTCTATAATATCAGTCAAATCTCCGATTTACTTGAAACTTGTGGGTGTGGACTATGGTTGGTCCTGAGAAACATAGCATCCATTTCGAAGTCACCAGGGGTCAAATCTGCGTGATTCATTAACTTTGACGTAAGACAGTGAGTGAAATATTATGTATTGCTCCTACGCCCATGAATTCATACATCCCACTCGCAATTGAACTTTTCAATGAGGGGTTGAATCGCTAGTTCCGAGATGGTTTTTCGGAAAAAATTCGGGCAGTGCGCTGATAGTTTTTCGGGCACCGAATGAGAGGACAAAATATAGTTGCCTAGTTACTAGTGTGGCTTATATGAAAAGTCAAGAGAAAATCATCTTTGGTAACTAAAATGAACGTTTCAAGCTCGTCCGACCAACGTACGGTTATTAATATGCAAGGAAAATTCTACGAAATTGACCATCGCTCGTGCCCTTATGTACTCTTCCCTATTCAAAACATTTGATTTCCCGCAAAACTGTTGATAACTTGCACAAACCACACGGCCCGGCCCACGGGAGTAGGCTCCAATCAGCGTCAGATTGTTACAGCCTATGTCGATGTTCCCGGGGTTCGATGTTCCCGAGGTTCGATGCTCCTGGGGTTCGATGTTCCTGAGGTTCGATGTTCCCGGGGTTCGATGTTCCTGAGGTTCGATGTTCCTGGGGTTCGATGTTTCCGAGGTTCGATGTTCCCGGTTTCGTAACAGTTTTCAATACGTAAATTCGTAGTCTACTAGAACTTATACGAAACCAGGAACATCAAATTCCGGGAACATCGTATAGTATCTCGGGAACATCGAACTCTGTGAACATCGAACCCTGGGAACATCGGGTAGACCCCAGAAACTGGAGAGCCCTGCTAACGATATTTCAGCTGATATCATATCTGCATACTCGTTGGATTCTAGGTTCTGGGGGAGCCAGCGAGCAGAGGGAAAACTTCTCTATACTATTATCACAAAACACAGGAAACGAAATAATGTATATCTGTTTATTTTGTGAGTGTTACTGTTCTGAAGGACTGGACTCATGTTGGGTGGTAACTGTAAGGCACAATGGGGTGGCGGCGCACAGAGAAGCAGATCATATCAATGCTGTAGTCGAAGCCGGACCGGAGAAACCGACTGACCGGCCTCCAAAAATGAGCCTCTGTACTGAGTGAGACCGGACACATTCCTGGAGTAAATTACTGAATTAGGAAAACGTCTAAAAAGCTGAATGGAAGGGAGAAAAAAGAAACAAAGATAGGGAAATGGGATAGAAAAAGAGGGAAGCAAATAGGATACTTAAAACGTAAATTTTGCTAGCTGTATGGAGTAGTGTAGGTGGTAGGAATACTATAACCCTATAGCGTGTGACTAGTAGACGTACCCCCACCCTGTGAGCTGCCGGACTCTGTGTCCTACCAGAAAACGACACATCACAAATCCCCATCACCCCACCTCTCATCAAAGAAATCCAGGCGTCCACCTTTCGCCCCTTCCTAACAAACACATAACGTCATCATAACATTTACAAAAGGGCCTCCAACATATTTACTACACCACTTTAATACGTTCTGGGTTGGCGGTTGGGCAACTTGTGCCAATAAAAATATGCTATATGGGTAATGTTCAGCGCATAATAATAATAATAAACAAGTATTTATATAGCGCCAAATACCCGAAGGCCTCTAGGCGCTTAACATGCAAAACTGCACGATCTATATAGAAAGAAACGATATGAAAAAGGCAGAAGAATACCATAACAATACAGGAGGTAAGAACATATAAATATTAAAGAGGTAAAAAAAGGGGGTTGGAGAATATATGCGGTGTACGAGACTAAAACATGAGTAGAAAAATAGTTAGTACCGTAAACAGCTAGGGTAAAACTACAATCATGTACACAATAAAACGATGTAAAGTTAAACAACAATAAGATCAAGTGGTTGAAATGCTGAAAAGATGTGTTTTAAGAAGTCTCTCAAAAGTGGCGAGAGAACAGGCATTCTTGATGTTGAGAAGTCTGGGTGCTGCAACCGAAGAAGTGCGATCACCATAGTAACGTGTTGAGATGGATCTTGGCCCTCGAGGAGAGTCTGTGATGCGGAACGGAACGAGCGACAGGGCGTGTTGACGGTGGGGAGTTCTTCCAAGTACGCTGGAGCAAGACCGTTGAGGGATTTATAAGTTAGCATTATAATTTTAAAAACAGTCCGGTCTTGCACTGAGAGCCAATGAAGCTCGTTCCTACGTAATTCAATTACTCTTCTGCCACTGACACCAAGGACAAGACGGGTGGCGATGTTCTGAGCCCGTTGTAGCTTAGCAATAGCAGTGTGCGGTTACCCATGAAGATGGCTGTTGTTCGACAGTTCGAATCGAGGTGGGATGTGACGAATGCGTGTACCAGCCGTTCTGTTATCGGGCGATCAATATATTTGCGAAAACGGTCCATTTTGGAAAGAGCTAGGCTCGCTGAACGGCATACCTTGTTTACGTGTGATTGAAGTGTCACGTACTGGTCCATCACAACGCCGAGATTCCGTGCTTCCTGAGCAACATCCACATCGGAGTCGCCGACACGGATAGTAGAGAGAGGTGAGATATTCTTCGCGAAACGTGAGGAAAAGTGGACAACTTCTGTTTTGGCATTATTCAGCAGCAGGTTATTCTCAGCGGTCCATGCTTTTACGTCGCGGATACAGTCCTCCAGTTGTCGTATTTGGTTTTCACGTGCTGAATTAAGAACAAGATACAGCTGAGTATCGTCGGCATAGATCATGGTCTGTACCCCATGTGACTCTATCAGTTCTTCAAGCGGGGCTGCGTATGCAGTGAACAAGAAAGGTCCAGCAACAGATCCTTGGGGTACAGAACAATTCACAGGAAGTGGTTCAGAGACGCAGTTGCCAATAGCAACTGATTGCCGACGGCCACACAAGTAACTTTTGCACCAAGACAGGGCAGTGTCACGCACACCATACCGATCCCTCAGCCGGTCCAGTAATATCTGGTGGTCGACAGTGTCAAATGCGGCGGAGAGGTCCAACAGAACGAGTACTACCTCAGAACGATTGTCAACAGCTCGTAAAATGTCGTTCTGTACTCGAACAAGTGCGGTTTCGGTGCTGAAACATTTGCGGTACGCGGATTGGCGGCTCCCATAGAGATTGTTCTCCAGCATATAGTCCTGCAACTGAGCTAGGGCAGCTCTCTCTACAACCTTGGAAACAAACTTCAAGTTGGAGATTGGCCGATAATTACCTAGGGTATCGACATCGTGTCCAGGTTTCTTCAACAGTGGAGTGACTCGGGAAACCTTGTGCGAGTCGGGGAACACGCCAGAAATAAGTGAGAGGTTGACAATTGTTGTTATTGATGGAAGTAGCTCAGGGAGAAACGACTTGAGGAGCCAGGTCGGTATTGCATCAAGAGGACAGGATGATGATGAAGATGATGTGATAATACGGTGAATGGTCGACTCTGATACCTCATTGAAGTGGCTGAAGGTCGACGAACTGTACATAGTATCACCGTCGAATTCACGTGGTTCTGGTTTGATACGATCAAGCTCATTCCCGATGTGTCGAATTTTTATTCTCGAAGAAATGTGCAAAATCGTTGGTCAGTTTCTTGTCATCATCGTGTGAGGGAAGAACTTTATCTGGACCAGGTGAACACAGCCTGTTGACGTGACGAAATAGCTGCTTTTGATCGCAGTCTTGAAGTTGTGATTTATGGTAGTCAGTTTTCGCTTTGTCAATCATCGATGAGTAGCGGTTACATTGGCCACGATAGATTTGTCTGTGTACTTCGAGTCCAGACTTGTAGTACTGGCGCTCGCATCGTCGACGCTGACGTTTCTTTACACGAATAGCTTCGTCGTACCAGGGAGCGTGTGGTCGCAATGAAATATTCCGTGAAACTCCCGGTGCGTGACGATCAAGTAGCTCGAAAAGAACGTCATCGAATTGGGCACTTAGTGACTCAACAGTGTTATCCTCTGGGTGTGACACAAGTGATGAAACGGTGATGTCACCTTTGAAAACCTCCATGTCGATGCGACGAAGATTACGAGATTTGAAGCAGTGTTTAGTCACCGGCGGACGGAAGACAGCACGCTTGCACACAACAGCAGCATGGTCAGAAGGGAGAGTCTTGTCAACAACACAATCAGAAACCACAGAATCTGAACTTCGTGTGATCACTAAATCCAAAGTATGACCGCGATTGTGTTTGTTGGCTCTGTCGCAAGCTGGTCGAGTGAGGCTGAATCCAGGAGGTCTCGGAAATTACGAGCATCGGGATCATCCTGGACATCGATGTGGAAATTGAAATCACCAGCCAGCAGCACGGGAGCGGAGGAACACGTGATCATTTCCACAAGGGTAGAAAACTCCTCCAGAAATAGCTTTGATGATGTATGGTTCGTCTTGGATGCCGGTGGTCTCTATATGACGAAAAGTTGCACCGATGACGATTTCGATGAAATGGTGATGTCCATATTCTCAAAAGATTTTGCCGGGAAGTTGGGATTCATGACAATATCGAAGCCCTTCCGTAAAAGTAGGGCGACACCGCCGCCACGTTTCTGCCGAGGTATATGGTGCATGGTATAATCCGGAAGAGATGTGTTCAAATCCGAGATAATCCGATCATCTCTGTCATCTCCAGTTAACCAGCTCTCCGTTATCGCCAACATATCCAAATGGCGTGAGAGCACGAAGTCGATGATCGCAGATGACTTGCCGCGTCCCCTCATTGACCGGGCGTTCCATACTGCGAATGTTGCCGATGGGACATTCATGTTGACTCCCCTCACATGAATCAAATTTCCAGCGTTCTGACTATAAACGGTGCCTCTACTGGTAGGAACTGATGTGGAATATGGTCTCTTTGTCACCCGGGAGTGGATAATCCATCTTAAATTTATCCCACCTCGTCGCCCACGCTTTGTTTGCCCGGCCCGGCCGAAAATTTCAAACCATTGACTCTCTGTTACCTGAGGCTAGCACCGTTTTTACTTGCACCTGCCTGTACTACTTTTTATGCCCGCTGAGTTCCGCTGTGGTTGTTCCCGTGGTCAGGCGACACTTGCACTAAGTACTTAGCAACGTTACTACGATTCATATAAACTATTGTGAGGAAATTAGTTCTACCTGGCCCCGATATTGCGGTTAGTCCTAATAAGGAACTGGCGTTCATTATTAGAGTTGTCACACTTTTGAAGAATGGTTGTTGTCAAATTAGGAACATAGGCCTAGACAACATTTTATAAAACACACAAAGTTACACACTTGTTATGCATAAGCAGAATAGCTTAGGGGTTTCTCATTTAACCTGGTTTGCACGTAGTAGTATAGAAACAGCTTCTGCATTATTCTAGAATCGACATTTTAGGCTTCAGAAGAAGAGAAGAGCATGCTTTGGCTGATTGGCGAAATTCGATTTGTCAGCAACCTCTACCCTCATTGAATAATTTCAGTACTGCATTGAACATCAAACACACTACATATTATTGCTACAGTTGACTCATGTTATATTTCACCTAAGCTTCCGTCCTCTCCTTTCAGATAAGAGACAGGGCAAATTTCAACATATTGTATTCAATCAAACGAAAATATCAATAAACAGTGTTCTTGTAAAGAGAGCCATCCTGACAAGTTCGGTTATGTATTGTTTTCTATTGTGAAATACGGCACAAGGGCAGAAAACACAATTGTCCTAGTTGTTTTCCAGTCTGTAGAATGTGTGATCGGCGGGAACCATTTACTGTAGAAAGAATATCTTGACATAGAAACGTATAGGCTCAACATCAAAAACCGTGTTGGAATAAATCAGTTTCTGAAATGAAGGAAATCGTATTGATAGATTCCCCTCTTATTGAAGAGACGTACAGAGAAAAGGTGAGCTTTGTAACAGAAAAGAGGGAGACCCATTAGGGGAATCTAAATGTAATTTATGGTTTATTATTGTCTTGTTGTTTGAAATATCGGGGAATACAATGATCTGTAGGATATATGTATCCTGGGATATTATGGAGGTTTGGGTTTGAACCTGAAACATCAACATAATCAAGTGGCACAGGCTCACATGTTATTCTTCAAGGAAATGCTTTTTATTAGTTTGAATTGCATAGCTTAACCTATACGATGAATCCATACCATGGACTAATTCTATACCGTACTACTTAGGTACTTTGATTCCACACATTTCTATATTGTACCCTATATATAATTATACAAAGCGTTCAGCATTCAGCATAATTATGTACCAGACATCATTCAGTAGGGTTGAGGATTAATTGATCACTTCGCCCTAAATTACTAGGCCTTCTTGCCAAACGCCTCGAGAACTAATCTCTTGCTATTGGGCAACCATATTCATCAGTAGAGTGATCTCTTGGATTGGGGAATTGTCAAAGTTGTTTCCCTATGGTGGCCACAGGAAGTAGTACCCACTATACGATGTGATTTTGGGATATAACGGATGTAATAGAATGAGTGAGGAAACCACTACAGCTGATAGGCCTGTGCTCCCCGCGATAACATGACGATAACAATGATGCCACTCATTATAATATATAGGTCTGTTTCTTTCTATCAATCCGTCGATCGGATTCTTCCTCATTACTTAGATCCACCATATCAAAACACCAGAAAGTGAGCGACAATAAATGTAGGGTACACTGTTATTCGGTTGTTTAAAAAAGTTGTGTAAAATATTGGGCTGTGTAACATATGAACCTACCAACTAGTTGTGTAAAGAATAATTAGTATGGACTCCTCACTCGGCCCGAATACTCTAAGTGAGGCCTGCTCACAATGTCCTTGTCGAAAAAACTAAAGTGACGTTTTATCAAGCAAAGCATCTTATTACTCTTCCTCGCAGCCGAGGTGGGAGCCTTCGATGATATTCCATTTCTCTGTTGTCGCATGGACATTTTGTATCATTTCGAACTCTCGGTTTATTCTTAGGTCTTTGGTGGGATCTATGCTGGCTGTGCATCACTTTGTTTCCTTGTCCAATTTAAAGAATTGGCCGAATCTGAATGGGCAGTATAGCAATAATAGCGTGAATAATACAGCTGATAATAATAATAGGCAACTCTCCATCGGGCGATTTTCGCCATGGTTAGCTGAGGTTAGTTGCAATAAGTCTCGTCGGTCGGCTGTACACAGTTACCGTGGTTGAACTTCGGAAATACAAAAACAAGAAGCAAAAGCGAGAGGCTTCTGCTCCTCCAGGATCTGAGAAAGTGGTTAGATCCTGGAGTTCACTGATCGACCGTCGGAAGGGGACGTAAAAAATGGCGACCCGGGAGCAGGATGGGATTGGTACTTCACACCCCTGCCTCGATAACATCTGGGCACTAGTCGAAAAGAGAAGGCGAGTTATCGCCGGTGCTCATCCACGATCAACAGGCCGGGGTTCTTCGATGAGCCTTCAGTAACCTGTAGCAATCAAATCAAATCTCAACGATATCAGGAGACTCGATCGCCACATGGTATGTATCCACAGATACTCTCCTCCCCAAACTTCCTATCCTAGTGATATCTTAACGACTCCGCTGCTTGGTTTTGGTTGGTTGTGAACCTCACTTCCTTGAATTGAAATTATTCCAATGTTATAGGAGGACACGCAAATATTCAAACAAGGTCTGTAGTTGGCTTAGTTTGTACACTATATATAAAACCATGAATTTACTTGTTTTCGAATGATTGAATGAAAAAAAACGAGCCTAGAATGTGGGAGGTATATTTTGGTATGAACAGCATTACATCCCACAAAGCATGGGGATTGGGGGAACTTTATGTTAAGAGCCTGTTTGGGCATGCCTAATAGATATTGGACACTGTACAGTTTGTTCTAACGACAGGCTGTATCCCGATAATAACTTGTGTGAATCACACGTTCTTCGTTAAAGTTACTAAATGTGGTACTAGCTAGGCTCCAGTATATGCATCATAGCATGAACAACCGATGGTTCCCTCTGTCGTCTGGTCGTAGCATCTAAGTTCCTTTTCACTGAAATATTAGACGCTTCTTAGTTCTTACATCTAAAAGAAAGATTATCCACGTGATTTGAAATGCACGTAAACAATAGTATTCGGCCTATTCAACTTGATGGGCCAACGAGTAGAACTAGACTTATTAATATTGAAACGATAGATGCAATTCGGAGGAACAGAACCAGTCACATACCCTCGTGCAGTGGTGGCGTGAATAAATGAAATAGAGAATGGGAATACCCGTGAGTGCCCGCGTAGCTCGAATTGTTGGTACATTATCGACCATTAGATGGAACTGATGAAAAATTTATAATCATTGCTGCTTTCTTCAATATGACGAATACAATTATATGGATTTGACCATCGCAGATTCTGACTACAGTACATTTTTTCTCTAAATATCAAATCTCATTTGGGAGGCACACGGTAGGCACAAGATTGCCCAGGGGGCACGTGCCCCTGCCCCCCCCCCCCAGTGACGCCACTGCCTATGTCCCCTGGGAAAAACGCAGTTCCAAACAGAGTAACAGCCTACCGTATCCTCTACGAGTGACAACACGGTTATCACGGTAGGCGAAAAGGGACCACAAAATGTCAGTTGACGATCGGTAATTGAAATATTCCCCGGCAAACACGCGACAATTCGTCATATTTCCCAAGTTTGTCCTGTTTTTTTTCTTCAAAGCAATTATATTTGGGGATAAAAAACTAATCGTGCAACTCCCCGAGATCGGGAAAATCGACAGAG
>JAUOBX010214316.1:0-17936 GCA_032360705.1 Eupentacta quinquesemita
GTGATTGGCAAGTCGGATGTGGATAATTATTTCCACCTACGCATGGCAAGCAGGAGAGGGATGAAACTACTCAGGGTTTCAGGGTTTTGGAACTTCTTGACAGTTCGCCGAACTTCGCCACCATTTTGTTCAATTTTGTGCCACCTAAAGGGTGCAACAAGGAACGGAAATATGGCAATGTTTAATAACTTACTTATGTGCAGTAATCGTATATTGGATTCCCGAATTTCAGAGCCATATGAATCTTGCTGGGCACCTTATCCAGTCGCTAATCATTTTCGCGACGAAATTGCGAAAACAACGTACATACTCGTACGGGACTATCTAATCTTCACATATTCCGTTCAGAGCGAACGATTTTAATCAGCGGGTATAGACGAATCGGGATATATGATTCAGTCCGCAGGGTAGATTCGTTTACACCAATCAATTGCGTCTGTCATAGCAGAGGATGAATTAATGATTCAATCCTGGCGACCTTCTGTTTTCCGGGATATCGTCCGTCTACTCGTCGTAATCTTAATAACAAGACACTCCAACCAGAATTGACTCTCCGTTAGTTTTTGTTCAACCTATTTGGTTTGCAGTTCATTTATTTGCAGCCACATACCGTCCGTCCTCGACTGAAGTAAAAAAAACAGCTAACAACCAGGCCAGTTGATTGTACCAAACTCTCGGTTGGCTAAGCGAAGTGTTCCAGCTGGAACGGCAATTCAATGTAGGCCCACTAGGTATCTTGAATACCCTCCCTCTATTTGATATTTGTCAAATTCCGATAGCCTAAAGACTATTAATGTTAATACTTCGAATCAGCATTCTCCTAAAAACTGACATTTTAGGCGTGATAGGCTCAATACTGTCACCCATCGCCATCGTAATTCAGAATTTTAAATGGTATTCAACCCAAACTCAGCTTCCGGCGTATAAGTGGAATTATAACCCACAGACAGCTGATTATCGATGTAATCTGCGCGAGAGTCGAATTACCCAGCTAGTATATAGGCACGTGTCAGGTGATCACGCTTTTGGTGCCTAGATAGCGAATAGGCTACTGTACTATCTACGCAGACTCAACAGTGTGTATGTATGTATAGCATCCATGTTTTATGTACACACTAAAAATGTGTTCGGCGAATAGACGCCTCCTTGGACAACACTGAATTCGAAAAAGGCTTAGGAATCAAACAGATGAATCTATTTGAAACGTGCTCGATCCACAAACATAGTAACAGTTTAAATGTGTTTCCAAAGTGGGGCAAAGAAGTGTTTGAATAGTTCTCAATTCAGAATATGTATGTATCCAATGGCAGGAGCATCAGAATCAGCCAACCGAAGTTATAGCTCAAGTCCAACAGTATGCTGCAATATATGCCTCTTTCCGCGATCAGTGTTCATGGTAACAAGACACAAAACTGTGTCGTGATTCCTTGCGGTCAATAATGCCCTAGTTGTAGGTAATTTTGTAATCAGCCTGCTGGATGTCCAGTTTCAGCTTACATGAGTAGGCAAATCAAGCCCATATGCCACAGCTATTGTTAAATATCAAGTACATGGCATATGTAGTCTGCAGGTTAGCGCCGTTACAATAAAAGAAGTGTACAGACTAACACACTCACATCAACATACCCAAGCACACAAGAATGACCACTCTGCAAGGAATTATTATGATGTAGGTATCGGCAATAGTAAATAGGCCTGTGATATTCATGTACAGGCTGCATGGTGCTCTTTCGAATCCCATTTCTTACAGGCTCACACTTG
Source organism: Eupentacta quinquesemita (assembly GCA_032360705.1). NCBI lineage: Eukaryota > Metazoa > Echinodermata > Holothuroidea > Dendrochirotida > Sclerodactylidae > Eupentacta > Eupentacta quinquesemita. Next base: position 1,762 of record JAUOBX010214316.1, read on the forward strand.
TATGTCTAAGTTGTATTATCCTACTCAGAAGTGAGCACACAATTCCAGCACTGCTCTATGACATATTCGTTAACATCACTAATGATTAAGTAATGCTGGGGCTAAGCTGGAAGAGTCCTGCGAATAAATTCTGAATCTTTCTCAAACTGAAGATGGGAAGTTGGTGTCATTGACCTCACTTCATCTTGACTCTCTCCATGCCATGCCCCCCGGATGAAACATGATATTTCTGATATGATTTATGATTTTTGAGATAGGTAAAAAGTTGTAACTCTCAAGCTATTTCTTGTGCCTGCATCCAACATAGAATCAGGGCTGAACCCCTCTTTCACCCCTCCCCGGCCCCCATCACTTCGCTCCTGCATCCTTGGTAATTTCTTGTGCGTCTCTCCAACATTGAATCAGTGCTGAATCCTCCCAGAGTGTTGACAACTGCTATTGTTGTATACCAAGTTGAAATATCTGTAGCAAATTTATAGGAACATTACAATTGTGTATTTTTTTACTTGAAATTCATTTGTAACAATCAACATGATGTCAACGATATGGCCATTCCGCTTCAAACATGTCATTTCAGTTATTCCTTGATGTTCATTCATAACACAAGTATCACTCCCAATTATAAATCTCAGGCCTGAATGTGCTATTTGTTTTCCAGTACTGGTACTGTGGTCAGTGCAAATGTACAGTATATCTACCCCTAACGGACTTGACTTGAATGGTATGGCACTGTCTCACTCCCCCAAGGGGGTGATATGGTAGTTGGGGATGTATAGACAACGGCAATATATGGGATGTGGATCATATCATTCATAGCATTGAATAATCCAAGTTCATTTCCAACTGGATGGATTCAGAAGACAAAAATTGGCACCAGTGTTTTTGACAAGTGGGGGTGGGTAGTAGTTCCTCTAGTTGGTAACATGGAGGGTGGGCAGATAAGACACGAATTTCTTCGGGTGTTAGGTAGCAATGCCAACCAGACAATCTGGGTTGTGTGTTGGGCATTCACTATTCTCCTAGTCATATTTCTGGGGTGTGGCCCCTCTCAAATGCAAAATACATGCAACCCATTTCCAACTTATTGGCGCAATGAGGAGGGGAAGAGGGATTCCTCTAAACTCCTTAGAGAATACCCAGGAGGAACTATCCCTTCCAAATATTCAGGATTCTGGAACTGTTCATTGCTACATACTGTATATTATGAGAGTCCCTCAATAAATGTTTCCTTGGGATTCTAACACACAAGCTACTCCACTAATTCTGGGGTTGCTCACAGTTGGTCAATGGGGAATCTCGGTTTTCCTACTCATAATATATCCAACACCACACACTTTGTTGAATAAAAACTGTCAACTCAATATATATTTGAACCAATCATTATCAATACAGTAGGCCGATCATTGCTATTGAAGTTTTCTCCACGTTTGCGAACGCTTAATAAAACACCGGCATCAATCAAGTCGAATTACAAATTTCTGAGATGTTAATGTAGGCTACAGGGAGAATGAGCTAACATATTCGACAAGCCATGCAGTGTGTACAACTTCCAAACTCAGGCATATTTGTTCGTTTCCTGCGTATTTCCTCTCTATATTGATAATGGGAAATTCCGACAGGGATTAATTTATTACAATAGAATGTAAGACAGACATAGTGTGTTTATATGTGATCATAACTGAGCAAACTGTTGACAACTACCGTAGGTAATCTGATCAGTGATCAATTCGGTTTATCAGAGAGTATATATGACATTGTCTCACTCCCCAAGGGGGAGTGATAGGGTAGTTGGGGAAGTATAGACAACAGCACTATATGGGTTGTGTTCCCTTGGGATTCTACCACACAAACTACTCCACTAATTCTGGGGTTGCTCACAGTTCGCCAATGAGATATCTCGGTTTACATTACATATAGTATGAATTACTGTAATGAACGTCTTGCGAACTGTCCTTCAGTTTCCATTCAGTATCAGATACATGTCTGCATCCTCATTTCAAGGTATCCCTACACCACTCATACTGATATCTTTGGAGATAATGGTCACCAGAATGAACATTTCCTTCAACAAAATTGTTGGTCAATAATTAATAGTCAATCGGTCGGAAATGGACCTTACGGTAAGTAGCACTTCCAGGTGGGTCCTATACTTATGTCAGTAGAATTTCAAACATGGTACTTGTTCATTTTTACAAGTATCATACCACACATTTAGTTGTTAGGTCATTTACTCTTTCCAGTATTACCGGTACCTAGTCTTACATGCTCTTAATGAATTGTTTCCTGTTTTACTATGGCATAAAGCACAAATGTGCACTTATTAATCTTGCAAAGATGTTCCCATTGTTCTTCACCCCACTTTGCGCTCTTGAGTCATCGACGCCTACAAAAACACAGTTCTTGCGTTCGGGAGCAGTCAAGATTGGGAAGTAGGATACAGCCTAAATAAACCCAACCCTCGGCTCTTCGGTAGTTTCGAGCTCAGAATGGGCACGTAGCCTCTATCAAAAGTATACATGAATGAATGACTTCTGTTTCTATACTCACACTAGAACCAAATGCCTTTTCACGATTCGCCATGCATTCATTTTGCTCTCGAATTCATTATCGGTTGAGAAAAATGTTACTTCATTATCGGTTAGAGCATTGATTCATTATCGGTTACAATAGTTACTCCATCATATGTCAATTTTTATATAAATATCGGATTATCGATTAGTGATCCATGATCGGTCAATTTTTATATCATTTTCGGTTAGTGATTAATTATCGGTTGGTTATATCATTATCGGTTGTGCAGGCGGTGTTCCTGCTGGAGAGGAAATTCCTACAGGACAGACAGGGTCATTAATCAACTCCAGGTACCGCGAGTCTATTCATTGACGGCGAGCGTCGCTGATGACGTTATTGTACCTGATTGCACACAGGAACCTGTTACTATTCTCTCTATTTGAAGACTGTTCAAGGCGACATAAGCTTCAATCATGAACATGAAATCAAGAGGAAACAGGAGAAGATATATTGCAAATCTAATCCAGTAATGCAGAAATAGATATATTGGTGGAATATAGAATAATAGAAGGGCAAATTATTTGGTGACGCAAATGACAATCTGTGCTGCCAGAATGCTGACTGACTTCTGTTTGTATACTCACACTAGAATCAAATGCCTTTTCACGATACGCCCTGCATTCATCGTGTTCTCGAAATCATAAGATCCAGTAAGTGCAATCTTAGAATAAACGAAGCGTCGAATGGATCCAAATTTAGTAACAATATATCAGGTGAGTCATAACTGAGTTATCGTGTTCACCTCAAAGGAAGCGCTGCATGAACTTACGTCGTTATCTAACCACTGCTTGGTTCGAAGCGGAAAAGCTACATCCTCGACAACGATCCTATTGCCAGATTGCAGTAAAGAGACTCTCTTCAGCGACTGAATAGCGTAACAGTCAGCCTCGAATGGGGCATCATATACTCGCAGACTACTCACCCCACGATGAATTTGCAGAACATCGACACTATCAAGAGACACCCGCGACGGATCAGCAGTTAGGCAGTTGGAAAATGTTGGGGTCAAATATTAGCTGAAATATTGGTACCCGCAGATATATTTCAACGTTCCTACTCATTTCAACGCATATTTCCACAGGAGAGAGCAATTAGTATAGATTTAGTATATATTTGTTTTCCTTCCCTGACTTGCATGGAACCCTCCTGTGAAAGTTTACAATGCTCACTCATGAATGAGGAATTGGATGGGTATGTTACCGGAATGTCTTGATTTGTTACTCAACAATTTTTATGCTGGAACATTTTCGACGTTCGTCATTCACATTCATAATATTTTATTCTAATTTTCTATTGATTGGAATACTATTGGTTCAGACGACCAGGCACCCAAATGAATCCAGGCTAATCAAGAGCTAGCTAACCTCTGCTCCCGCTCGACTTATGTTCACGTGGATATTGATTTGTTCCCGTTCGGGTGTCCTAATTTCGTCCTGACCGTCATTTTACGCCCCATCCGATGATCCGACTAGCGATCAATTACCCTTAGTACCTGTATGACTACAAACTGCACAGGTAGACTTATGCTTATTCACGAGATTTCCTAACAACCGACTGATGGGGCTTATTACAACTATTCCTGGAGCACCCTCAAATACCACTGTTCACTGCAGGGAACCTATCCCATCACAACCGATGTAGGTCAGACGCCTCTGATTAGAGCTCAGAGGTCGAATTGAACTCACGAATTTGCATATAAAGTGTAAACTCTGCAGCTATTTATTTATACCTCAAACCGAGCAGATCTGTCCAACTAATGCTACAAATGCAATGAATCCTATTTATCAATTACTCACAAGCTGAGGTCGTAGTTCATTTGCTGAATCCATCGGACTGAGTCTTCGATCTGCGTGGTTACTATAAACTGTACATGACACAAGAATAATAGGCCTACATATTACTATATTCAGGGTGGGGATTTGGGTAATCAAAGAAACGACAGGCATAGCACTATAGTTACATCCTTCCATGTCATTAGTTTAGTGTATCCAGACGATCGACATGCTATTCGTTTCTTCGCAAATCTGCCAAAAAACAGCCAAACTCTAAAGCACAATTTATCAGTTACTCATCCATAAATAAAAATCCGGGCAAACCCATTTCATGGCTCCTTTTTGTTGAAGTGTTTGTCAGATCCCACGGTTAGATAATATACTGGCGATTTACAGCGATCTCCTAAATTCCTCCGCGAAGAATCGGACGAATTTCGGCAATACAACCTTCATCAATCCGCTATTATGAGGATGAGGCGAACACTTTGGCCTGATGAAATTGCAATTTGCCAATTTCTTAGTAACCGGTGATAAGCCTTGCAGCGCCAGTTATTTTGTTCCTGATAGTCGTAGAATTGAACACGGCATACTGAAGTTACTCGACGACTAACAGACTAACGTCCATCAGACTGATGTCCATTCATCAACTGGTCTACAACTGGTCTGATCACTGGTCTAGTCTGGTCAAGGTCATCGCTTATTTATCTCAGTTTGTTTACTTCATCTCCCCGGAAATCAATGTTTCTTCCAGTTTTTATGGTATTATCGTTGTGTTTATATTTAGATGTTATAGATCGTGGGAGATCTTGGGGAATGTTTTTGTTTGCTCCTCGTCTAATCTGGGATGGCTTTAGCCTCAGCGTCCTATCCCAACAACATCCGCACGTGCACGCTCCATATCGTGGAATACTCACCAGCATCTGAGGATCAAACCAGCCAGGAAAGATTCCCTGATTGAGCCCGATAAGTATGTGGAACTGAATACTGCACCGGGTACCCTCAATAAAGTAACGTGTTTCACTGTGATGATGCATAGTGTAGAGGTGATGCTTTACCTACAAACGGTAACGTGCCAAATACCTACCTTTCTATAATGCCTGCTTTCGACTCTCGTTCTGAGAAGTGAAAGAGGAGACTACGAGTACACTACTGTTTTTCCCAGGGCCGATGGATGTGCTGAACATGATTTTGACGGGAACTCTTCCTTATGATTAGTATATTAGAAAGTCCATGAAACGATGAGGTTACATCTATCACTGTGCAATGTTTTGTGACGTCACTGGCGGACACCCGTTCAGTGTGAAGCGAAAGAGAAATTGCATTGTATTACGAGAAGGTGAACCTGATACAGTTAGATATTTGCACAATGTTGAGAAAAATAAAGATGTGAGTGATCATTGGCGATGAACAATCCTCTTTGTAGAACTAACCCTTGATTGTAAATGTTTGTGTTCTTGTTGTATAAGAACATGACACTGTGCTATACATTTTCTCCTCGTGTGAGGATAGGTAGGTTGTTTAGATATAACACATTCCTCTACTCCCTAATTTAATTGCCAACCCTATGAATGGAGAATGGAGTATTTCGTCAATCGGATTCCGAACGTGAACAATCGTCACCTTGAGCCGCTGTTACAACCGATGATGATATTATATATATCAATATCGGCTAGTGATTCATTTTCGGTTGGTTATATTATTATCGGTTGTACAGGCGCTGTTCCTGCTGAATGTACAAGATGATACAGTACAAATCCTCAAATTTCGAGTCGCATGGTCTGGGGTCTCATATGATAAGTTTGTAGTTATTGTTAAAGTTATTTACCACACCGAAAGCCTTTTAAAGGCAAGGCTGCTAATTTAAATAACACGGAGAGGAGATATACCTTGGAATATATTTGTGTGAGTAGGTCGTGGCTCGACAATAACTAGTGGACTGAAAAGTAAAGCTCGTCATTAGATCGTTTTTTCGAATAACAGGAAAGCTCGACGAATGAATCATGGAAGGTCATTAGGAACGTGAACCTAACGTTTCCTACTGTATGAGAAGTTACCAATATAATAATGGCTCCCTCAAATCAGCAATGTCTTCGTGAGTAATTACCAGATGTATATGAATAAAATAATACCCAAGTTGAAGGGCTGGTCGAAACACACCACTGAACATTGATCCTGATAGGTTTGTGACTGACTTTTCTTTACTGTTTCGCAAGATTGATGCCTTTCTCAGCAAGTTCATTTTCCTACAAGGAAGCCTAATATTTTAGATTTAGTTTTGAGTAAGTGATCCAAATGCAGTGGATAATGTTGAGAGTATAGTTAAGCTTGGTTCAAAGGATCACGATACTTTAGCGTTTGGGAAGGGAAAGTTTCCTGGCCGTTAAACGTAAACGACATTTATGGCGTCTCTATCGTTACTCTGGTGCCTTGTTTTATTCAAGGCTTAGAAAAAGCTAGTCCAGCGTTTAGTCTCTGGAGCTAAAATAAGCTCGATTCCTGGAGGCAGATTGCTTCTAACATTAGGGAAAATCCTCGAGCGTTTTTCTCTTATGTTAGGGGGAAGCAGAATGTTGAAGGACAGCGTTGATCCATTGTCATTGATTCGAGTAACACCAAGAGATGTCTCGGGTTCTCAACAATTTGTTTTCGTCCGTTTTCACTCAGGAAAGCTTGGGCAATTTTGATGACCTCGTTGTTGGTGTGTCGTCTAGTAGTGTTGGAGACATGGTGTGAACGCCTGATTTGATAAGAGAGAAACTATTAAAGCTGGAAAGTAGTGAAGCTCCTGGTTCTGACGGAGTATACCATTTCATTCTAAAGTCTCCTGCCGACCAGTTGTCTGTTTCATTAGCTATTATTTTCAATGAAACTCTGCACGAAGGTGTCGTGCCAGATAATTGGAGGGGAACAAAGGCTCTCTTTTTTTCCAGAAAAGAAATCGGTCACGTCCTTGTAATTACAGGCCCATGAGTCTTACTAGTGTAGTTAGTGAAGTTATGGAATCATTCATTCGAGATCATATGGTAGATTATTCAAATGAGTACAGTCTCATTCGGGATTCTCAGTAGGGTTTCAGGAAGAGTCGCTCTTGTTTTACTAAACTCTTGGAATTTATGGAAGATGTCACTTGTTCAAAAAGCTCTTTATAGAGTGCCTCACAAACGTATCTTGCTCAAATTGGAGAGTCTTGGCATCGTTGGCAATGTCCTTGAATGTATTTATTAGTGGCCTAATAATGGAGAACAACGGGTTGTAATTAACAGACGTTCGTCTTCTTGACAACGGGTCATTAGTGGTGTTCCACAAAGATCGGTTCTTGGGCCATCACTCTTTCTGGCTTATATCAACGATCTTGAAGATTCTGTGCATTCCAAAGTTAACAAATTTGCGGATGATACTAGGTTGTATCGGCAGGTCGTCACGACTGATGATGTGGCAGTTGTTCAAGGGGATTTAGATTCAATTTCCGAATGGTCTTCCGATGGGCAAATGTTTTTTTCGATGCTGTTAATGCAAACGCTACACTTTCTCCAAGTTAAATGGCCAAAGTATTCGGCTTTTATTTGGAGTCATTTTTTTTACCTTCCAAGTAGTGTGAGGCTCAGAGGCTGCAAGAAATGGTAATTGGATTCTTGGCTTGATAAAACGTCACTTTAGTTTTCTTGACAAGGACATCGTGACCAGGTTAGCAACTAGTTAGACCTCACTTAGAGTATTCAGTCCAAGTGTGGAGTCCATACTTGTCGAAAGATGAACAGTTGATTGAAAACGTTCAGAGGAGGGCAACTAGACTTATAGTTGACTGTGGGATTTACTTTACGAGGACAAATTGAGAGGCTAGATCTAACTTTGATGGCGCTAATGCGAATTCGGAGTGATCTTATTTTGGTTTTTAGATTTTGCCCAAGGACTCGATGGTCTTTCATTCGACCACTCCTTTGAGTTTTCCAATGTAACAGCCAGTAAAGGCCATCGCCTCAAGCTCCGTGGCAAGCGCTGCAGGTTGGATATTCGTTAACACTTCTTCTCGCATAGAGCTATCAATGAGTGGAATAGCCTTGATTTGTTTTTCAAGAACTGCGGACGAGTTCTTTAGGCATTGGTCTCTTTTCTCCTTCCTGATCCTCCATTACTAAACTAAACTGAAACTGAACTACTGCAACGAACAAATAACGGATGGTTTCCTGCAATAATAAACGGTAACACGTGATAATGTATTTCCTCGTACCCAAATTATCCTTACTCCAAAACGGGATCCCCTGTATGGCATAACATGACATGGTGCATATGTAGCCGATTGTGTTTGCACTTTCCGGCAATTACATTAGTTTGTTAAGCCCTTTGATTCGACGTGAACTGAATTTACCCCACTTGTTGTGAGGCAAACAGAAATATCCGGAGACCGTCAAAAGACTCCTATTGATTTATTCAGCACCTTAATACATTATTTCTCACCGCATATGATTGTCTATACTAATTTCATTATCGATGATATCAATATCATAAATGATAGGCATATTATTGATATGATCTTTTGGTAATTTGGTCCATTAATATTATTGAGAGATATATGAGAGGAAGGTTATATAATATTTCCCGGAGGCTCGTTGCTCGAAGGCTCTACCATAGCTACACCTGTTGAGCACTCTATGTAGTTTGCAAAGCAATCGTTCGAGTGTTCAATATTGATATTATTGAACATTTCAACGTTGGAATTATCAGTATCAATACCATAATCATAATAATAACGAAGATACTCATCACTATTACACGATTTTCTAATATTTGGACGTTTCAAATTATATTAGTCATATGAACTGAATGTGTCCAGTTATTGGTGTGCCCAAAATGAGCAAAGTTTTCTAGTGTGGCTCTTTCAACAGTTACTAATGTCTGTACTTCTCCATAGCAGAAAGATGGATGGTTAAGTCCACAAATGCAATCAGAGACATAATCGTGCTAAACTCGCCCCATCCAATTCGACCTGATCGTTTCAATCATTAATCATGAATAATCCTCAAACTAAAGACACTTACAGTCCGTATATAAATGACACACTTTGCAGCTCCATACTTGAACATATACGGCCCGCCACCGAGTTCTATAGCTTCTCACATCTCTTTAGGGAAGTGTTTATTGAGCTTCTCGTTGTGCTTTATGTCTGATTTCGTATTGCCTGTTGTATTTTTGTATCTCTTGCTGTGACTATATTTTTCGTTAAGTGCTGCAGAATTAGTTAGGGCGCTATAACATTTTTATAAATAAATGAAGAATATATATTTGCGAGCATATTAAAGAGTAAACATCATGTCAACCCAAGCATATCTCTTGTGGGGTGTTTCGGCGGATTGATTCCCTCCAACAACCCTATCGCGATCTCTGATCTTACGACTCGTATAAAGATAACACACTTCATTGATCTACATTTCCACACATAGGCCTACTACCCCGAGTATATCGAGTTTTATAGCCTCTCGTAATTAGCAAATAGTCTCATTAATTCGTTTCCACCTTCGCATGACAGATGGGCCTACTGTACTGTAGCCTATACACTCCGCGCAGAAGCACACGCGTGTAATATGAACTATACTTTTATTGTCGTTTATAAACGACCTGTTTGAAAAAGTCAATTTCCAGAGGTTTGTTAGCTGATTCGCGAAGAATATGAATGGTATTTCTTAACAGCCGGACCTGACTGATTTCCGCTGGTTTCATACATACGATAAAACTGATTCACTTGGAATTCACTACCGGCAAATTTTGCTTGGCACCTGATATCGGTCCTGAACACTTCCGCAACGTAATTGCAAAAACAACATACATTCTCGTACGACTCCAGACTATCTTTTCTTCACGAATTTCGTTCAGAGCGCACGATTTCAATTAGCGGTTATAGACGAAGCAGGATCTAGGATTCATTCCCCAGGGTAGATTCGTTAAATCCGATCAATTGCGTCTGTCATAACAGCCGGATAATGAATTATTGAATTAATTCTTGTGACCTTCTGTTTTCCAGGATATCGTTCGTCTATTCGTCGTAATTTTAATAACAAGACACTCCAACCAGAATTAACTCTTCGAATGCTTTTGTTTGACCTAGGCTATACTATTGAAGTTCTTCTTACGGATGGATCCGTATCCATATTTTTTCCTACGGTATATTAAAGGAATATGCTGTAACCGGGAGACAATTCAGTGACAGGTTACCATTTGGAACCAGTGAAATCGGACTTGTTGTAGTTCTCACCTATTTATCACCTCCGAAATGAGAGTTACCAAAACAATTAGAAAATTCAGATAGAGGTAGATTCACTTCATGGCATCCAATATGGAAATCGCATGCTTCCAATTATGGAATATACGATCTGAAAGATAATAATGAATATAGCTCTAGGCATGGACTCACTGTGGATAAATAAAACAATACAATAAGAACGCTAAAATACACAATGTGCATGGTACAGAATAGCAACGAATGGGAATCAAACCATGAGGCATATAAACCATTAGGCATGGACTCCAAGTAAACAGGGGCAAAACGTTTTGAGAATTCTGACAGCTTCCCCCATGGAGGACGAGGGGTAACAATTGTCGTTTGATTGGTCCGTTTATATGTTGGCTCATCACTAAACAGTCTATATATATGCCGCTACAACAAGTATTGCGTTAGTTCGACTGTATAATTGATTGACTCACGGCAAATAATATAATTGAACAACTCCATTTGCCCATTACACACTCCATAAATCGTTGGGCATTCAAAGTTTGACGAACGTTGGTTTCCGTATGTTTTCCATGATCGTTATTGGGCACTTCCAAGTCTTGTTGATAATTGACGAACTCTTAGATCACATTTCCCAGGTGGAGTAGAAAGTTTGCCCAATTGCGATTAACGACACCATGTGAGCTCGGTAGATCACTAATAAGTATATATGCCTAAATGGGGATGATATTGAGAGCTTGAATATATACAATATGTGAATGCCGCACCAAGAAAATGAATATATGAATTACATTTGGAGGTGTTAGTGCGCTATTCCTGGGAAAGAAAGTGTGTTAATTCGAAAATCCAGACACCTCATTTCGAAACTACGGTTTGAGTATCACTTGAGATTTTGGATTTCAGGTCCCAATTGTGGCTTTGAAATTATAACGCACATAATATTCTTCAGAATGAAACACCTTAAATTACCTTTAGTATGATGCACCATATTTTCGTTCGAAATAAAACGCATGATGATATATCTGGAATGAATATGGGCCTACATCGGAATGAAAACATTTATTTATAGGAGTTATTACAAGGTGTTCTCCGAGAATCTCCATCATGCTTCGACGAGATTCCCCACGTGTTTCCACGATTCTATCCGTACCGTTCCATTGGAAACAGTAAAACAACCGACAAGGACTAGATTCAAATAAAAAGTATGCCGAAGTTTACTTCACGAAGTTTGCGTTTTGATTTCCCCGGTTCTGCTGATGATGCGATATAGTTCCGAACACATAAACTCCAAATTACGAGCTCGAAGATATCATTAGGTCTTGAGGCAATCACGCATACACGCATGTACTATGACGGCATAGATTCCTCAGAAGGAGTATGAGGAATAAAACACATCAGAAACAATGATGTACACTGTACTAAACTCACACAGAGGTCGAGGATTTCCTCGAAAAGTAAATCATTGTGCTGGTATTTTTAATATCTATCCCCATCTTGTATTTGTCAAATTGCGATAGCCTCAAGGATAATTATGTTAATACTTTGCATCGGCATTCTCTTCACAACTGACATTTCAGTCGTAATACTGTTACCTATCGACTATCGTTATTCAGAATGTTCGAATGGCACTCAACCCAAAGTTAGCTTCGTTATACAGTTTCATCAGAAGTTGTTTCATAAGATCATAGAACGTATCGTGTCAGGGCTTGCGCTGGATCAGCGAATAGGCTACTGTACTATCTATGTAGACTTGCCAGGACAGTGTGTGTGTATGAGTGTATATCATGTAGGTATTATGTACACTCTAAAATTTTGTTCTGCGATTGAACGCTTCTCGAACAATTAACACTAAATTACCAAGAAGCTACCAAGAAGTTTACAATTTCACTCGTGATTTTTTCAAATTACATGCTTATTAGGCATCGAAATGATGAATTATTTTGTCAATTTAGAAGTTTTCTTGGGATTCTAACACAGAAACTATTTCAATAACTCCGGGGTTGCTCACATTTGGTCGATGAGGAATCTTGGTTTTCCCACACTTTTCCTCCTTGGCGGAAAAAAGAGGAGACGCGTCGACAATGGACGAAAATGCGAGACAGGAGGAGGGGGGGGGGGGTGCTTAAGGAGGTCGAAATTGAAAACATAGGACATTGGCAGGAGAGCTATTCATCATATTTTGATTGTTGTGACTTATTACCAACAATTCTTCGAAATGAAATTCTTTGAGGTTATGTAAGGGCTCAGCATGGTAACAGTGGTTGATGTCATGGACAACCCAAATATATACATGTGCTGCGCAAATACCATATTCCCGCTGTTAAAAGATGGCGTAGTCCTTAGGAGTAGGCCACTCATCACCCTTTCTTTTTGTGCAAACTGAACTGAGACATCCTGTAAATTATACGATACATCATCTGATCATGGTGACTCCGGCAGTCACGCTACGATGTTGTACTGATATTCACTCCAACTCTTCGAGCATGGAGGTTACAGTGCTCCCCCTAAAATAATAATAATAATAATAATAATAATAATAATAATAATAATAATAATAATAATAATAATAATTATAATTATAATTTTAATTATAATTATAATAATAATAATAATAATAATAATAATAATAATAATAATAATAATAATATTGATAATAATAATACAAATAATAATAATAATGATAGTATGTATTTATGAAGCGCTTGTATCCAGACAAACAGTCTGCTCAAAAGCGCTGCAGAAGCAAAACATGTGAATGTGAACGAAAAGTGACAACAACAAGACTATACAGTATCATACGCCATAGTGAAAAGGTGGGTTTTGAGTTTCCTCTGGAAAATGGAGAGACTGGATGATTCTCTGATATGAATAGGGAGATTATTCTACAGTAGCGGACCGGTCTTGGAGAATGAACGGTCAAACAAGGACGAGGACTTTGTAGGTGATATTCTGTCAGAAACTCGAGGCCAGTGTAGATTCTTCAGGACTGGGGTCATGGCAGCACAGTTCTGTACGCGTTCAAGCTTCTTCATGGGGCTGTGAGAGATTCCGATGAGTAATGCATTGCAGTTAACAAGATGTGAGAGACTGAACAAGGGTGGTGGTGGTCTTTGTGCTAATAAAACGGCGAATCCGCGCGATATGTTACGGATGTGGTAGTAAGCACGTTGGCATATGGCGGCAATATAGTAATCTGCAGAGACGAGATTTCGAACGCTTCCAGATGGTTTGATCGTGGAGCCACTCAACTCAATAAAGGGGATGGCAAACCGTCGGCGGTTGGCTTTGGAACAGATTATCAAAATCCCCGATTCGTCACTGTTCAATTTCAGGAATCTCGAAGTCATCCACACCATCATCTCATCCACACATGTTTGTAAGGATAGGACCGCGATGTCCACTGAGGTGTCAGACGGTCGGAAAGACAGATAAAGCATCTCCATCATATAAGTGGTAGGAGAGATTGTGAAACCGAGCAATATCTCCCAACGGCAACGTGTAGGCAGTAAATAGCAGTAGCCCCAAAACGGAGCTTTGAGGCACTCCATACTCTAACTGGATTCGGGCAAAAAATACGTCATTAATTTTGACAGTCTGGGACCGATCAGAGAGATACGATTGTAGCCACCCGAAAGCTTTCCCTTCCAGCCCTAACCTGTGGTACAATGTGCGAAGAAGAATGCTCTGGTCGATAGTATCAAACGCAGATGATGGATCCATCAGGTCGAGAATGGCCGCCCCTTAACCAGTATCCACTGAGCGCAAGAGATCGTTCTGAACACGGACTAAAGCTGTTTCTGTGCTGTGTCCAGGTCGGTAGGCCGACTGCATTAACTCAGCATCACCCGTTGCAGTGATGTGTGTTGACAGTTGATGTACAACTTAACCACCCTCTCTAGTACTGTAACTAGGAATGAGAGATTCGAAATTGGACTATAGTTTTTCAGCAGATTGATGTCAAGCTGTGTCTTTTTGATCAGCGGTGTCACCAGGGCAGATTTAAGGCAGGTTGGAACCGATTGTTCCCCCAACGAAGAGTTAGCAATATCAGTTCTCAACGGAACGATGACGTCGACATGGTCCTTGAGGGCTTGAGTACATGGGTTGGTATCGGTTCCAGAGACGGCGAAGTGGTCGTCGGGCTCATCATGTTTCGAACTTCGACTGTAGTGGTTCGCTGAAAAGATGGTAACAGAACAGGGCATCCCGGCTCAGCCAACTGGAGGCGATCGTGGGGTTCACTGGGTTGATTGGTTCCAAGTTGCTGCCGAATCAAGTGGATTTTATTGGCAAAATAATAAGAGAAGAGGTCAGCCGTGTTCTTGTCAGATGATCCAGAGGGCAGAGGTCGCTCATTGAGTGAGGTGACATGATTTCTAGCTGAGGAGTGCATCTGCGTTGGAACTTCGAGACCGGAAGATCGCATTTGTCTTTCCAACCGCCGACGCTGCTGTTTCGCATCGCAAATGCCATCGTAATACCACGGTTCCTTGTTGTGAAATGTCACCAAACGAGACATTACTGGAACATGGACCTCAACAACACTACTAATTTCCTTGTCATAGTGATTACAGGGCACAAAAACCCCTGATTTGCCGTCATCTGGTCATGAGCAAGGGCCGCTATGAGGTCGGGCGTGAACGCCACGCTGTCAATGTGTTTCCACTTCCGAAAAGTGATCGTCTTGCGTGGCCTGCTGGGCACAATGATGTTGACTTTGCTAATGCTTGCGAATTGGTCCCAAGGAACAGAATGATCAACACACGTACTCTCGACTTTTAACTCATCCTGTTTGGTGAGAACAAGATCCAGTGTATGGTTCCAATTGTAGGTTGGCTCCTTGACATTTTGAATGATGTTATACGGATCAAGCAGATGTTTGAGCTTGACGGCTCCAGTTTTCCGAACATTTTCCATGTGTATATTGAAATCACCACATGTTGTCCTGCAGTGGTGTCCAAGGACGTCTGAAATGCAGTGATCGGAGGTCTGTACACCCATGAAAGGTCAAGGTTGTAGGACGGTGATGGCAAGCGCAATGAGAGGCTCTCGAAGTTACTGTACTGCTTGTCGGGCTCTATTCGCTTGCAATGAAAAGTATCCAAGTAGATAATGACAACCTCTCCCCCTCTCATGTGTTCTCTAGGTACATGGGTACACTCGTAGCCATCGGGGCATATTTTGTCGATGACAGGTTTGTCGACATCGCCTGGTCGAAGCCAGGTATCAGTTAGAAAAAGAAGGTCACATCCATTGTCAAGAATCAGATCGCGTATGGCGTGAGGTTTATTCAAAGTATTGCTCTCAGATATATAACAGAGCGTGCGTTCAACACCGCAAACTTACACTTTCTGTTGGATTGATACTGTTCTGTATTTGCCGTCCACCACGGCAGCCCCGTCTCGCTTTCCTCACCCTGCAAATAACTGACGATCGTAACAGGTTGACTGTATGCACAAGTAGTCTATTTTTATTGTCGGGGTGGTCTGTAATCGCCTTAAATCTGACGCAGAGCAGGCGATCCTTGTCCACATACATACATACATACATACATTGAAAATATTTATATAGCGCCTCACCCGAGATGGCTCAAAGCGCTTTACAGAAAT
>JAUOBX010214317.1:0-11802 GCA_032360705.1 Eupentacta quinquesemita
ACACACCTGGCTCAAAGCATTTCACCTTGCGTGGGTCAGTTACCAAGTTCACAAGCGGAATGCCAAAAGGGCGAAAGTGTTTCCTAGCTAATTGCTTAATTACGATCCACGGACACGAAGAAAAAGGTCACAAGCCGGCTGGCCAGTGGAAAACTGGGTCAGAAAAGCCGGCGGAAAAGGGTTGTGCGGCAAAATCTTAATGAGTTTTCATTCTGCCATTGGCCTCGTCCTTCCGAATGTTTTCCAATTAAAAGCACAATGACCCTTCTCCCAGGGCCCTATGCTAATGAGCCCGGCACGCACTTTACTCTTAGCCCGGTCCCTGCAAAAATTAATTACCAACCAAGTGTTGAACTTGAACTTGTTGTCTGACCGTTTTTAAAGCTGGCTAAAAAATCAATAACGAGATTTTTAGCGGGCAGCAGGATTCTAGAAATGAGGAAAGGGTTGCAGGGTGGACCTTGTCTGGTTGCCACATGTCATGGTAAAAAATTTAAATCAGAACCGACAGCAGGACGAGCTAAATGAGTGAGTGTGTGTATTTTTGTCCGATTTTTCTTCCCCTTTTTTTTGTGAACCCTTTTCTGCGGCGCTTTGTCCTGGCCGAGTGGCTCAACCCTTTTTCTCGTTTTTTTTTTTTCTGTATTTTTTCGGCAGGACGCTGGGCAGGACTTTGACAGGATGCTGGTCGCTGGCACACGGTAATGGCTTATTTAAGCGCGCGCCTTTATCCTTCAACGGGATATGCCTGGATATGCAAACAAGGGGCAGCGCCGAGGAGCGGAAAATAAATTTGAAAGAACCGAGATGCGAAACAAAAGGCCAAGTAAATGCCCCGTGTAATTACCGGCCAGCGGAGGGCGGTGCGGGGCGGTGCAGCTGTCTAGCCGGACCATCCGAGGAATATCCAGGATTCAGGACTCAGGACTCCGCAGTGAGTTTGCAGTAGCATCCCGAAATGAACTGCAAATCAAGCTCGGTCAGCGGGTAAGGGTTCGAGGGTAGCGGCGAACCACGGGTCACCGTGCGTGCATATTAAAAATGTTTTCGGCATGAATTTTTACGCTGCCATTCGCGGGGATAAAGCAGAGATTCACACTTCAAATTACGATTTGTAATACATTTTTAAGAAGTCATTGTAATATAGTGTCCCTTGATCTCGCGGATAGATATCCCATCCGTTCTTTCAAGCTGTTATAATGAGATCAAGTCTCACCTCACAATGTACTATTCTCAGGTAAGATGAGAATGTATCAACGAAGGAACCCTAT
Organism: Eupentacta quinquesemita; assembly: GCA_032360705.1. Classification (NCBI taxonomy): domain Eukaryota; kingdom Metazoa; phylum Echinodermata; class Holothuroidea; order Dendrochirotida; family Sclerodactylidae; genus Eupentacta; species Eupentacta quinquesemita. The sequence continues at coordinate 1,272 of JAUOBX010214317.1, forward strand.
CACTCTGCGCTCTGTTATAGTACTACCCACATTCCCTTCAAGTCGGCCTCGATTTTACTCTTGGAAAATGCTGTAGCGGAGAGAAATGATCGTTTTGCAGGTCGGCAAACAACAAATTTGAACGAGTAAGTAGCCATCTCTATCTGAGCGACAAACTCATTGTAATGGAGATTATATGAGACGAGAGTGAGGTCGAGAGCATGCAGGCGGTTGTTTACCTCTGTCGGACTCTTGAAAGGCCAATTAGAGTAGGTTTTAATGCAGCTGCGTTGAAGAAATTGTCAGAGGATTGACTGAAATCAGGCATTAGTTGACATCCAGGGAGTACCTGTTTTGAATATTAATCGGGACCCTGCCGATAAACACTTCACAGAGTAGTGTTTCTTTGCGCATGTGGCTGTTAAACGTGTTGATGCGAGATAAAATTAACAAGCTTTTCAGACATTCCTCATTTTCCGTCGTCTCAGTTCATAATTCTCATCAGGCTGTGCCTCGTTATTGTAGCCTATAATAACATTTTCCCGGAAAACGAAATGTCGTTTGAATTAGATGATATGAATATGATTAATCTAATTATCCCTGATAATGAAATGAAATGAACATATCATCGAACCTCTATGCGTATGTACTCTATAAGGTACCGTACGGTCGTAGCTGTACCGTGATTAGTCGCAGAGCGAGAGTAGTTATGCTTAGTCGTCTTTTTGAGATTGCAATACACAACAACGATGCGAGGAACATTTCTACCATGATGCTATCCATAGTGTCCTAGAAAAACATGTCAGGTCGTAAAGTAGTGATATCTCCAGTCAATCAATCAATCAATCAATTTATTTCGTCTATACTTCTGCATATTAACATAATACATAATAAAGTATAAACAGGACACTAGATAAAACATGCAATGTTTATCAAAGCTAGTGACCTAGTCATATATACAAAACAAAACTCAGTAAGATTTATTCTGAGTACTTAGCAATTATATGAGATTTTAACTTATCCTTGAAAGACGAAAATGATTTGCAAGAGGTAATATCATTAGGCTATCGTCAAAGGAAGACGTCAGATAATTGAGTCAATTCAATGGCTGCTCAAATAGTAGATCAATTGAAATATATCAGAATTGTTTCACACGGTGCATGAATCTACTATAGCGGTGGAATCAAGCGCCATTATTGGATACATTAGTGGCTAGTGGAAACACTCATTCACCCGTTATGTCGAAACTGCCTCGCGTGCTGTTGGAGGACTACGTGACAGGGCCCTCAACTGCAGAGACCCAACAACGGAGACTAACCTAATCATCTGCAATAATCTATTTTAGAGTGGGATGAATTCTATACCAATATTAGACCTAACGAACAATAAGAAGTATTGGATCTGGCCACGTATTTATTTAGACGAATTACTCTATCCATAGTCTGCAGTTCATAGAGTAGGCAGGCCACATCACTCGACGGGGCAGGCTCGCGAGCCTCACGCACGTCTGTACTTTGATAGATTCAGATGCGATTTCCCAGAAACGTGATACTGCAAGACACAGAGTCTTCACGCTCTCTTTTCTGAGTAGAATAAGCCCTCTTGCCAGCCCCGTGTGTAAATATATAAAGAGGACAAAAACGGTTGCAACAAGAAAGGTCTCCCAATCGTCTTTGAATAAATAATTCAAATAAGCTGCCATTCGTACATAGTTTAAGGCTGGAAGGAATGCCAACTAAAAGGTCAAAAGGAAATACGCCTACTCAAAAATCCTACATATCTGTCTACAATGCTTACGTGCCAAAATACCTACCGGTATTCACTACTGAGTACGAACTCGATTATTATAATTACTTAATTTGAATACATATAAATAACCAGATTTGGCGATGACGCTCGGATATTTCGCGATTCCTCAAAAGATGGGCTATCTATGTTTCTGTTCTTCATTGTATAACTGTATGATCGGAACAATTATCATCATTATGCGTAAGGACAGATCACTACTGAGTGTTTGGTATTTTCTGTGTCGAGTGAGCCGCGAAGCTGAGGTTGGAGTGTTTTCTTGGTATAGACCAGCGCCTTGGCGGGCGACCTGCTAGCCTAACGTACTGGTAGACTGGATCCAGTGACAACGCACGCCGAGCCCTGAGGTGAATTACGATATACCAAACAGTGATTACCACCGTAACTAGCAACATATTGACATAATTATATACAGTATTATCGATACATTATAACACTACATTATGTTATGTAGAAATACCATATCTGTAAAGTAACAATGATATATTATGGAGAGCTATTCTTCAGTGCAGTATCGAAGGCTCAGAAAGGCATACTGGTCCAGGCGGCCCCTGATGGCTCATCAAGGAATCCAGGCCGTATCGATCGTGGATATATAAGCACGGGTAATATCACACCTTCTCTTTTCGACTATCGTCTCAACCCAACCGGCCCCCAGGATCATCATTTTACATCCCATCCGACATACGACCAGTGAAGACCAGGATCTAACCACTTCCTCGGACCCTGGAGGGACGGGAGTTTAACCACAGTACCCGCATACAGTCGACCGACGAGACTTCATGCAACTGATTGCACATTGATGCACTTATGGCATTATGAATATAGAAATGAGTTATTTGTTATGCTTCGAAACGTGGTCGAATGGTGAGCCAATGGATCTGTAACATCCATAACATAGCCTACCCACTGCGCGGTCTAGTATATCAATATTGAAAATGTATTTGAATTGTGAATTCTAGGCCGGTTCAGCAGGGCGAGGGACATTTGATGTAATGTGTTTGTCCATCAATAATTCCCACTGGACTGCAGGAGTCTAGATTAAACTTTGTTTAATCTAGTACTGCCAATCACATACTCCAATGATTATATATTCATTGACGATAGTTAAACAGTTTGACTGTTTTATGGATCACACATTTGTCGAGCAAATAGTTCTGTTTGTGTCAATTCTCAACCACCCCTATCACTATGGCGTTCACGATTCAGTCATAATTAGGAATTTGAACTGTACCAGATTTCGTACAACGTCATGCCATCCAGGAACGATGCCCTCAAGGTAAGTAAGTACGTACGGATCGATATATAGTTTTCAATAGGGCATGTATATCGAGGCAAACACGCCTAGAGTGTTATTCATATGATGGTCGATATGTCTGTTTTGGTTTCAAATTCCACGATCGACACGTCGGAACCAATAGAAGTCTCGAGACCGGTCACTACTGATTTGATTCTTCATCTGAATGATACATGTTCAGGAAGCCACCGGATGCTCATCCAAGAACCCTGGCCGTGTTGAACGTGGATGATCAGTTATTGAACACTTGTTCGAGCGATGCTCAGACTATATCGAGGCAGGGGTAGTGTAACCGATCCCGACTGGTCAGACTTATCCGAACTTATTCAACCCCCTGTAACTACCAGCCCACTGCACCACAGCAAAACCTGGACACCGAGACTCCGCCAGTGGCAAGTGAAGTCACCCCTGGACAGAAAGGTATGATGATGAATGCGGGAATCGAACACGGAACAGGCCGGTACGGCTGTACAGCAAACATCACTCATACTCGGCCACTCTACCGCTCAATGACATTCAGAACTTAGGTAACTTCCAAGCCTCGTATTTGTCGCGCGACCCAGCTAGTCGTTTCCTTGAAAACATGTCAAGAGATGATACATACCGTTAGTCAATACCCGTATTGTTACGCCAGAAATGAAACTTTGGCATGAAGAGATTCAAGACAACTAGTTGTTGCTGCCGATGATAAATTCGGTAAACAGTAATAATAATATTGTTATTATAGATACATCTATCCAATACTATATATACACGAATTCATTGGATCGTGTGCCACATAATCCATTGAGCCCAACCGCTCCTTTAAAATAAAACGAAGTTCACGGGCAAGACAGGAAGCAGTATATCTTTGCTGGCGATGAATAAGCCACAAGGTGGATTTCGGTGTGTGCTGAATTAAATTGGTCAATTGAATCTGTTCAGAAACCGTTGACCTAAATAGATGTAAGATAGAACGTCAATCAGATCACCTGGCTATAGTCTTACCCGGAAATGAGGCCTGGGAAAACAGCGAATTTCCTCAACGTGCATAGAAGGAGAGAGTTGGCAAATTTACGTGCCAGTTTGGAAATAGAAGTATTTGCTTGGCAGGGTTTAACCTAACTCCAAGCGGAGGTTACCGGCTTGCTGTACGTCACAAACGTATTTGTTACATTGTACCGGGTGATGGGTTCGGCCTAACACACTGACTGCAGCATTCTGCGTTGAATGGGAGAGCCTGTAGTCGACGATCGTGTTTCAAGAAAAAAGAAGACGGGCATTTTGTAACCGGTATCTTAGGATAATAGTAAGGTGTTCGGAAAGTGATCAGAATCAATCGAACTGGTATGCAGATACGGTGGTAACATTGAGAGAGGCGTGGTGGGATTCTCTACGTACGATGCGGGATGCAGCAAAATACATGAACGTCGCTTTTACGCGAACACAAACGTGGAAAGTGACCGAATGAGCTGTATTAGGGTAACAGAGATGAAAACAGATTCAAAAGTGGGGGGAATTGATTCGACTAAGATGTAGGTAAAAGTACCATGCGTACCAATGCAGCATTAATGCTGCGGACCGCATAAGAGTTGTGTGGAACTGGAATATCTTTCTCATAAAGCACTTGAAGGTGTTACATATCTATTGTGCTTGCGCATCAACAATACAATACAGGCATTCATACCGCGCTTTCCCAAAAAAAATCATAGCGCCGAAACAGAAAAGAAGAGAGAAATTAAATCAACATGGGTTATGATGATGCTTCAACAGTTTCTCAAAAGAGTTAACTGAACGAGTTTCACAGATGTTACGAACTAGCCTATTCCAAAGGAGAGGGGCAGCTGCTCTGAATGAAGAATCCGTCGCCATTGCGGGCCCTTCCTGGGGATGCCTTGAGTAGGGTGACGTCAGCAGTCGATCTTGTGGTAGGGCCAGAATGTGGTTATCTCTTCTCTGTCATATCAATGAGGTATGCCGGTACACATCCGTGGCGGCATTTGTGAACGTATAAGCACATCATACACTCGATACGTAGTCTGAGGGGAGCCGGACTGTCGAATCCGGTAGCAGAGAAGGCTGCCTTGGCTGCAAAGACTTTAAACGATCGAGAGCATCTGAATTTGCTGCATATAGAGCATAGCGTTACTGTAATCCAATCGGGGACGTACAAGGCCTATGGTGATGTTATGCAGGCTGATCGAGATAGCGGCGGATTCGGCGAATGTTACGGAGATGGAAATTGATCTGGGAAATCAAATTGGTTGTATGCTTGGTCATCGACATAACCCATCAACAGCCAATTTCCTGTCTCAAAAATGATCCTCATTCCTGAAACGATTTTTACCATCTATGCCGCACTCAGCACCCGCACGTATGGAATCCCACCTTAGCCCGTGTTCCATTGTCGTCTGTGCGTTTTACACCTGGCGATCCTTCTCCCATCATTATGGTTCGTTAATGTCGTCGACGACTCAGTACTATGATAACACTGAAACTCTTCAGGTATAGATAGTAGTTATGAATATCATTGCTGTGACACAAATTACCTCTCGCAGAACTAGTTCCGATGATCTACACAACCATGTGTAAGAATTCACGTTATTCTTTGTACCAGTGATAGTAACGCCCTTTAATTGTTAGGTTGAAGTTCAGTGTGCTGTTGCTTGTTATTTTTCTACTGGAAACAGACTTGATCCAGTTTTTTAATTGTCGTTCATACGTAGGCCCCTATGTAGCATACATACACAGTTATACAGAGTACATCATGCTACCATTAAGTCAGGCCTTATCTGATTGCATTGTCGAGTTTCATTGTTACTCAATCGACGAATCATATAATATTATTGAGTAAAATACAATCTAATGATCCAAAGAGAGTATCGTATTGCCAGGAACAAAACTAATTCTATAAAGTATGAGGAGGTGATAATGAAACTCCATGTTAGAGAAGAGATACTACGTGACACAATTGAACGCGTTGAGCAAGATTGTGAACTGCACTAGATCTAGCAAAGCTACCCGAGGCGTCTCCTCACAAAATATCTGAGTATTTGTCATGCTGTAAAATTCATATGCCCATTACCTGGATTAGGATAAACCCTGAGTGAATCTTATTGAACATCAATCTGTATAAGCTGACCTGGGAAGTGGAAAAGTTAAGGTATTGTACAGCATATGTATAAACTGTTTTACGGGCTCGATACTGTATATGGGAGGTGCCAGCATTATGACTGCGGGTAAACACTAGTGATAAAGACAGAACGACTAGGCATATATGTGGGCAGTTATTTCCATATGCCTAAACGTCATTCATGTATGGTATTGTGTATTTTCTAATCGTGACGAAGAAATTGTTCGAACATTATTTATTTTGAAGAATGGATATGGTTTTAACTATCTGTAGGCTGACTGCTTGCAGTTGTACCAACCATATCCCTGAAAGGTATTGTCACCTCTATGAGACCGTCGCCGGTAAGACCCGCCGGTGTTCCGCGAGGTCTGACAGTCGGACCATTGCAGTCAAATTCCCCGGTGTCCCACGAGGTCCGGTACTGAGACCATTGCCGGTCAGACTAGCCGGTGTTCCGCGTGGGTCCGTTCTAGGGTATATCTCCCGCCAGTCTCCCGTGGTGCTCATTGAGACTGCTATGGGGAAATCCGTCCCCTGTGAGACGGCGATAATAGGAGCTCGTTTGCTGCGCATGAAGATTGGATCGTGACGCAATTTTGCCAAAGTTGAACTTCGACAAAACTGAGTTGATTGATTCTAAGAGCAGCTTCAGTGCATGCAGCTATATCAAGGCTCATGTCAACCTGAACATGTCAATTTGTCTGCTCCATGGTTGTACCTCCGCCAAGATATCACAGTCACGGGTCCAGAACATTGCTTTCAGAATCATTACTCGCACAGGTAAACGCACTCCAATGACCCTAATTCGCGAGAAACTTCATTTGCTTCTCATTACATCGTACCGAGCATACCTCTTCGATATCCTCAATCCTCACATCAGCACCAGGTCCTTACGGTCGTCAGAAACAACCAGTGTTCCATCCACCACTCAGTACTATTGGAACGAGATCTCTCCTGATGTTTTCAAAGCATCGACTCAATACTCATTTGTTCTTATGTAATACATGGATTACCTGTTTATTTGTACCTCGTTTTTTTCCACTTGTAGAGCGCTCTGGGCTGTTCTTAGTTGGGTCCTGTGCTATATAAGGCTATATTATTATTATTTGTGGATAATACATGATTTATCAATACACGATTATGCCTAACACAAAACCTAGCCAAATTAGTCTAGCGGAGTGACGAAAAACAGTAACTGGTTTCGCGGTTTCCATTTTGAATGTAATAGGCTCAGTACTGCTTGGTGATATCGCTGAAGAATATGGACATTAGGCAATATTGTTGAAACATTTTGTGTAATGATTCCTTGTACTTCTTCAAAAAGCTACTCGTGCCCCTTTCTTGCATTTCTAACAGTCGAATCTATGTAGATATCCAAACATCGCTGATACATCTCGGACAATATCTGAGTCGAGCCTCTAACTTCAACCTCTCGTCACCAGCTGACCCAATACGCCAATAAGGAAGCTGGTTAAGCTACTGATGATTTAGCAGGATGTTTCTAGCAGGGCAGATTTTAATTCACTGTGTATGGCCAACATATGACTGGGCATACGTTGATATGTACTCGTGTACTGTACGCGCTCCTATTCAATTTACCTGTCAGGTTCACACTGTCGACAATTGAGAGTGGTGGAGCGTTATGAAAAAATGTGTGAATAGCCGCCACTGGGTTATCAAATCGGGGTCCAAATCGGGGAAACTTCGCACTTCTGCCGAAGGGTATTATGTTCTGTTTATCTTAAACAGGACAATTGATGGATAATTCAATGCGTCTCCATTATTCGACAGTTACACATCACTTTCCCCTACTTTCGACTTTATGTGCCGCCTCTCTTGTCACTTGGTCTTATAGGTTGATCATGTTGATGTAGTAATCCGTTCAAATCCCTAATTCGATGTGCAAATCCAGGCCAGCAGTTTCGAGTATAAGTCATAAGATATTATAATGATAATTCAGTCCGTCGTGGCCTAAACACTCAATTTATTGTTGAAGAGAGATCAAAACCATGGGGAATGCGACGAATAGGAAAGACAGATCTCGTAATGAGCCCATAATGTATTCATGTTAGGTGTATAGAATTATTATTAAAAAATCTATCTCATGTTCTAGCTCGTCGGATGGTTCATGTTCAGCGCAGCATATGGCGTCCTTTGCAAGTGTCAAGTTTTTTCGCTATCTGTAGGCCTGTGCTGGGCTGGAAAGCGGCCGATGTAATCTACATAGAATGTATAGCCTCTTCTCAAACTATCGGAGGCGAGAGGACATGCGGCCATGATGTATTGTCTGCGGGATGATGGATCGATATGATTACTATTCATCACCGTTAGACCTACCTACCCCGGAATATCCCAGGTAAATATCCAGAGCTCACGCTGCTCATCACTCGTCGTATTGACCTTTGCGGAAGGAATTAAGAATCCACTCCCTTGTTTAGTCCCGTGTTAAGCGCCTGTCAAGAATTGTCGCTAATTAGGCAGCTTGCTTCCCCGAGAATACACCTGCACTGTACCTGGGAATTACCTGGGGAAATTACGGTACATTGCATCACCCGTGAACTTGTTAGTGAATACCCGTTAATAATGTGGCTGCCATTGGAATAAGATTTCGTTATTCTTTCGCGCAATATAATTTCGCATCGTAAATGTCTACAGGTGAACAGCTGCAGCGTGGCGTGAGATGTACCGTCGAATTTGGCGGGATTTATCTGAATGATTTATCAACTGTTCTATTCATCACACCGGCGCCGACAGAATAACGGAAACAGGCTATAAGACTGAAACGAAGGAATACTGCATTGCGATACGTATTAACGGAAGTATGCCTTAAACTGGACGCGGCTTCTTGGATTACACTTTATTCGATCGGATTGGCAGGAAAGAGGACCACTAATGAGTACTCTGGACGTTGTGGGTGAGGACAGATCGAACACAGGCAATTATCTTTTTGTACGTTGAAGTTTTCATTATTTGGACTTGGTACGTTCGTTAGTAATGGATAATATTGGGTATAGCCTATCATAAAGTAAAGGCTATTCAGTCATGCTATACATACACTGTAAATACAGAAGATATGTGTAACGTCCCGTAACATGGAGGGATGTCGGCTGTGCGGAGCTTAAAAACAGATTCAAGAATTGCAGACCAGGTATGTTACCTTGATTATTTTGTCATAAACAGATAATCGAATGCATGTATCGGGAATAAGTGTGGTCCGCATCCATCATGTTTTGTTCAATGACTTGCCCATCCGAGATTTCGCAGGAGCGGACACGTGTATCAAGTTTTAGATCAATACGATGTACCGTAAAGAATCGTACATGTACAGGCCTATGATGTATATATATAGATATATATATATATATGATACATATCATGTATGTATTGTCAGCAATAACTCGGCATACTCCATCACTACTCTGTTGTATAACGTCTCGTTGTCATGCATTGATGAAGGTGGAGGGAAACACAATCCAACCAATGGAGTTTCGTATACATATAGGCATGTTGTGTAGTAAGACACTGCGTATTGATATCATACATATACTCTTCCATGGCAGAATGGCTAGTGCGTTGAAAGTGTAGTGCAGAATATAAAATGAACGCGTTATGCGTTATCACAACAGCAATCCAGCAGATAGGGAACCTATCTGCGGTTGTATATACGTGAAAGAAGCCATACCAGACTGTAGGTACCATAATAATGATCAATCCACGGGTTCACTGCTGCTGCACTACATTGAAATGCTGTTAGTCAGTTAGTAGAGCACGTTGGGCAGCATGGAAGATAACACACTGATGACTGTATGTTATTGCAAACGTATACAGCAAGTAGCTTGAGGGGTGCAGAACATCAATGCAAGGTACATTTTACACTAGACTGTATAGGTTCCATACTAATGATCAATCTATGGGTTCACTGCTGCTACACAACATTGAAATGCTGTTAGTAAAACACGTTGGCCGTTTGGACACAAATTATGTTGGTAACCTAAAAAGTGAGAACCCCGAAACACTTTTTTATATAAAAAAAACAGAACCGCTGGTTTATGTGCCAATATCTCATAATTTGACACCCAAATTCCGGAGCTATTGCTTTCTCTGGTCCACATTCGGCAGGATTCAACCACTCTCGCAAAATATTGATATGTCAGTGATGGAGTCGAATCCAGTCAACTCGAGTTCGAGTCCCTAGCATCCGAGTCCGAGACCGAGTCCTCAGCTCCTAGTCAAGACCGAGTCCTTGTGTCCGCACTCTGCATTTCAGTCAAAATATACACCATTTCTGCTACCGAGTGTATATGGTCCTACATGGCTTAAGGCACTCAAAATCACAA
>JAUOBX010214428.1:0-11800 GCA_032360705.1 Eupentacta quinquesemita
GGATCAAGGCAATGCCTCTGAATCGTGAACTCAATTCAGTCACGACTCAAACACTGAGTAGACGACACATCAGTCCACTGGGACTCTCAAATTGTCGATCTGATCCCAGCAATCCCAAGCACTCCAGTCAATGACTACCAAATATACAGAAGAACTGCACAATTCTTTTCCTCAGACAAGCATTTTGTGTGTCGATTATGTTCTTCTTATCATAAGAAAGACAATATGATCCCGCCTAACAAACGGCGCAAGTTTCAGAAAGCTCTTAAAAGAGGAAAAAGAGATCAATCCCGTCAAAAGTTCCACGGGGAGCTCTTGGCTTCACGAAGCCAACATCTGCAAGCAGACAAACTCCAAAAGTATGTCAAAAATCTGTCTGACCGCCCTCTATCCATAATAGAGACAATAGCCCTTGGCAAAGGTCTCAAATTCATCATCACGCCAGATAAACCAAAACGCACTCAAATCCTTCAGTCCATCAAGGAACTGACAAGGAACATGCGTATTCGTTTATTCATGCGTGAAAAACGGCGTAAATTTACAAAATATCGCCTACCTTCATCATGTTCATGGTCCCACACAGTGACCTTAAATTTGAAGGTTCCAAAGATGAATTGACCGAAACAAAGGACATGAAAACGGCCTTGACCAAGCACTGGCGTCACATAAGCGGCAATCCAGTTTTGACCCAATTGTTTCCTAAAAATCCAATGATCGCATACAAAAGGTCAGAAAATCTCGGAGATATACTAGTTAAATCCATATTTCCCGGTGAACGTACCCAAGAGGAAACAGAAAATAATGACTCAGACGATGACGCTCTTTCAAACGAGCTAATCGCAGCATCATAAAATAACATGCAATTTGTTGTTGAAACGCGAGACACCACTGATGAAGCTCCGATACACCACCGAAGGCAGAAACTATAGTCTGGTTTCAAAGTCTCATGCGATGCCTACCAGGAGGTGTATCAAACCACACGGCTTCCATAAGCCTTCAACATATTATTGAACACACTTGGCCAGTGGACATGGGATCAAAACTCGTTAACGTTAACTCGAATCCCAGGGTCCTACTTTGCCTCCCATATTCCTGCTCTCAAGGCTGCCCACAGACCAGCAACACTAGATGGCGCACCGGCGACCCCCCTTAATAAGTATTCACCCTTTGGGAGGGAAGTTACATCAAATACAGCATATAGTTCCAATAAACCGTCCTCCTCAATATCAGGTTGTGGGTATGACGAATGAAGGGTAAATTCGCACTGCCTCGTACATTTTTCGCAGAGGGAGGTAACATTCGTAGAATTTCCCTTGCTTTTCATTGAAAACGGAAGTCCTCCAAAGTGCACAGCTTCTAGGGTGCAGACCGTAAAATTTGTGAATAACTGAATGAGCCTCAATAATCCCCCAAAGCTGATATCCCATGATCAATGTGCTAGATGAAGGGAACAGGAATATATTGAACCATTGACAGGTGAAACGATGGATGCCCTTTCGGGTAGTACTTTTTTGTTCGTTTTGTTTGTTGGAGCGGCAAACAACCGGAACTGTAACATTAATGGAGCTTGCCTCGGGAGCCAGTGGTACTACAATAATGGGTTATACAGTAACAGCTCTACCGCTTTACTAGGCCTAACCGTCAACCTACAATCCTGGAAAACATTAATCGTTCGACGTCACTGGCCAGTGTCACATCTATTTTGCCCAGGATCGTAGAACCTTTCTATTTGAGTGTTGCCGTCTGTATGGTGCTTCTCTTTGCCAGTTTGATGCACAGAAGACAAGTCTTCAATTAGCAGATGGAAACTACGAATTGGGATGCAGAATTAGGAGTGCATCCACTTACCATCACGATGTAGACCATTCGGAACCTGCGTCATGTCGATAGGCTAAACGATATCAACACGAATCGAAACGTAATGTTCCGTAAATATATTACAAAGTGTAGTTGTGCTGGTGATCTCAACTACCCCTTCATATGTAAGACTACTCGAAACTATACACTGAACTACTCAGTACTACAGTAGACGAAGAACTTCGCTGACTTGGTGATGCCACAATATATTATTAGGTAACTTATTAACAGAACGATGCAATTGGTTTCAATCACTAGGTAACGGTTTCATGCTGTTAGGCCATTACGTTCGTGAGCAAGTTGTTCGTGTTGAAAATAGTACCAATATCGCTAGTTCTATTAATATGTTAAAAACTAATTGTCCGATGAATAATAACCACTACAGTGTAATTCAGGTAAGGGTACGTTACTCTAACTAGATAATAGTGATAAGATTCATATTATTATGATACACAAAAAGTAGAGCATTCGATAATGAGGTCGACTATACGGAATCCATGCATATGTAAGCACACTCTTTGCTGCATACATTAAAATCGGAATCAAATATGTGTCGTTTGAACAATTTCACTCCCGTCATACCTGGAAGCTCCATTCCTTGAGCAACGAAAAATGCACTATTCGATGCATACATATATAGCTCATACGGGTGACGATCTTTCAATACTGTTACCTGCAGTATGTAACATGTGTACACGTGAGACATAATGATACTCGCATGAGACTAACCAGATCGTACTGCTGACGTCATTTCGTTTGTCCGCTGTGTATTTCACTTTCATCCTATATTTTATTATCAGTCATAAACTAACGCTTTGGCTGCAAATTTGGTATTTGCCTAATGATATATCAACATATTTCGTGTTCACGTTTGGAGCCGAATTTCAGACATATTCTTGTATTAGGCCCACTATTCAACGCAAACTTATTTAGGCCTATACGATTTCGAATAATTTAAAAAATAAATTCACGCTGAATCGTCGGTACGACTTGCGAAACCAATAAATCTGTCAGGGAGTGTTTCGATAATCACAATTCGCCATTGTTTATTGTGATAAATTCCACTTCAAATTCGAACGTAGTCAAGCAAATATTGTTGTCACTCTGTGAGCGATAAGCCAGTTTACAGTTGTAAAAATTAATATGGCGTGAAAAGTCACACGGGAACAGTGGCCAGCTTGCCGATGGGGCAGAACAATATTTCGTCACTTTTGCTCAAAACATTAAAAATATAACACAGATTAACAGGAAAAAAGTTATATTATGTTCAATTCATTATAGCGGGATAAAAATACTCTGTAACATTGGGTCTCATTCGTGACTGCATGTGAACTGGCTCTTTAAAATAAGACATATATTTCTGCCCAAGGTTTGATATTTGAATATTGACATACTACGTATCAATCGTTTAGTGGGCTTCACTTTGGTTAGTACAGGAATAGAATCTACTTGGACCTTATTCCGCTCTGCGTACAAATAACTTCCCCCTACGGCCCTAAATCTCGCAGAATACACATGTTAGGATTACACAGGCCAGTAGCCTCCTAAGGACGAGTAGATGGCGCCTCGCAAGGATTGCCGAATAGAAAAGCCACAGTCGATGGGAGTCATGGAGGAAATAATCCATCGTGCCTTCGAGTACTTTAAATTGCTGGTGAAGCATCCGTAGCCAACAATGTATCAGGATAGGAACGTTCGATGTTCATTATTGCTGGTGCATACTAATCGCTCATGGATAAAACGCAATTATCGTGCCCAAAACAAACAGATAAAAGGGTGATTGAGCGCCCGTATGACGTCATGGTGTTGTGAGACCGAGAGGGCGTATAAATAGGGCTTGTTGTGAATTGAGGGATAAAGCTTTAAGAAAATAGTTTATCCATTAGAAAAGTTATCGGTGCAACGAGACTCAGCAAAACAAGTTGCTTGTTTTGTTTTATAGTGAGAAGAATGAAGTGCGTAGCATCCTTCCAGCCTGCAATGTATCACCTGCGTGTATATTTCCTCCGACACTGCATATACTGGGCCTACATGTTGGTGGTACAGAACCTAAACTGCAGCTCAGGCAACGATTCACCAGTCTGAGAGTAAAAATGCGTGATGATAACTGTTTTCTCCTTTCTAGAATTGTGACCAGGAGGAAAACGAATGGTTGCCTAAATATTATTCAACAAGAAATATTCGTCTAATTTTAGTATGCTATCAAACGTGTAAAAGGTACACACGTAGGCACCATAGGTAACCAGAGCTTCATATGACGTGTATGTCCCGCATTAATTATGATATTGAACTTTGATGATCGGAACATTTGCATAAACAATGTCTGGTTCACCTCCAATGACCCTCATTATGTTCAGCACCAACTAAAGTCCATATCCACCCAGTTTCATTAAAATTCGACTAAGTCAGGAGATTTGCATATATTACGCATATATGGCCTCCAGTAAGCTTGGAATGGCCGCCATGATTTTCAAGACCAACTGGAGTCCACAGCCATCAAGTTTTGTATAAATCCAGTTAGGAAAATCGTCAATATCGCGCACATTTGACCTCCGTTGACCTTGCAATGTTCGCTATGTTTTTCAGGACACATTGTAGTCCAAGCCCACCGAGTCTCATGTAAATCGGACAAACTTGATATTTCGCATGAATCCTGCAAATTAGAGGGCGGTAGACATTGGGCAAGGCCCACTTTCGAACCCATTCGATATAATTAATATATCAGGGGTTGAAAGTACGGAACATCTTGCGTGTGTTTCAACGAGCACTTACGGTGCCAACTTGAATAGGCGATTACCCTCGACCACAGACGAATATATTATCGGCAATGATTCTACCGGTTCCTATACTCTCTGGGAGTAACTCACCGTGAGTTACCGTATAGCCCGATCATTAAATATCTCGCGAAATGCTTGTGGTATACATATGCATTGAAATCCAATCGAGGGGAGTCTGAATAAAATATACTCGTTCAGTAATACGTCTCCATTCAATCAGGGTGACTCAAATCAGTCACAGCGTTACTTTACATCGTACGATAATACAAGCCTGGAGAACTGCGAAATTGTTCTCAACATATTATATATGTTTATGATTTTTATGATATATTATTATATTCTTTGATCTACTACCGAAATTACTACCCCAACGTCAGGCATGGTAGTGACATCCGTACTAGTAGAACCAGGGGCTTGCAATTCAAACCTTAGGTATAGAAAACTCTTACCTATAGTTTAACAGACGTGTCGCACTTCTTTCAAAAATTGACGCTATGCAGTTGAGGTATTATTATCAGCTAGTACTAGTTAACCCGAACCCACATTTTGTTTCAGAGAATGTGGCCTTCACAGTGCCTATGCTTAAAGGCCTGTGTGAAAACTTAGTAAAGCCCACAGAACCATAACTAATATTCCATTAATGTACGTTACGTGAGTCAACTGCATGAATGTAGGCCCGAAGGTCAACCACGAACCTTGCCAAGTCTATTTTCAGGTATCCACAACTACGGGATGTCCCACATGGATTGAGGAACATCACGCTTTGTTACCCGTTTGGATGGAAGATTCTCCACACGACCGAGATCGGGTGTCTTCTGTTAACTGATAGGTGTCGTTATGTCAAATGGGGAGACGCAGGTGTATCGCCTGACGTCAGTTTACGTCATTCACTTTTTACTTATATCAACGTGTAAAGTGCGAGTATTTCGGAAATTAATTTTCACTGTCAAGCAGATAAGCTCACCGAGTTACATTTCATGGAGAACAACTATTTCAATTCGCCGATAGACACGTTTTGATCGTAGTATAAAGGCAATCCGCGAATTAGAAAGAATATGGTGATCAAAGTACGGAGCGGTAAATTACAGATTCTATACAATTGCTTCAATTATTCAATTTACTATTACTAGCGAGTTGTTGATATCAATACAGAGCGCGGAGGGAGGGGGAGCAGGAACTACGAAATGAGGTTTGAATCTAACCCCCCCCCCCCCCCTCCCTTCCGTATAATGCTATGCACATTGCTAATCACCTGCGCCCCGATACGGCATAGTTGCAGTTTTTGTCAGAGACTTAGCGATCTACCTATATAGAAAAATACAAATACGAGAATATTATTTCTCCCACTAATCAGATGATTCTTAGGCGAGTTTTTTTTCCGGTATATCGGTTCATTTCATTGCGAAAAATATTGTTTAAGATCTACAGAAGTCAACTAATTCAATGATAGGCCAAATTGCAATGTTCGTGCTATTTATTAGAAGTTGCGTAGGTTCCAACATCATCCCAATACTCAGGAACCACAAAGGTTACAACTAAAGCTAGTTCGTCAGCTTTCCGTTGTAGAAGTTGCTGAGTTGAGGATGACCAAATTAACACATAATGCCGGCAACATATTCAGCAATCATGCACTAGGTTTAACATAACATAGCACATAACAGTCACATATTTATATAGCGTCTTTGCCAAAGAGGCTCAGAGCGCTTTACAGAAAACACAGTCGGAGAGAGGAAAGGTATAGGTCTTTAACAGAGATTCAAAAGAATTTGCAGAAGTACAACAGAATGTAAATTGTGAGGCAGACAGTATTGCAGACGTGGAACAAAGGAACACGATATCTAATAGGAAAACAGTAGAGGTGTCGAAGTATGGGGGTAATGTGGCTGTTTCTATTTGCGCAGGTTACAACTCGAGCAGTAGTATTTAGGATCCATTGGTATCACTAATAATGTGGGTGAATATATGCACAGAAAAGTAAACGCAGATACCTCGTCCGATATGTGTGCATAAGGAACCTGCGTGTACCTACAGTACGGAGCCGCCATGAAAATAACTCCAATGCAGGTACAAATGAGGCCAAACAAGCATGATAAGAATAGCCCGTGCATACCTAACCTACAAGTAGACTAAATTATTCGAACCATTTTTCACACCATCTGAAACCAGACAGTTCCGCGCTTGCCTGAACGTTCATCAGACAACCATCCGAATTGAACATGAACTTCCAAGAATTCCTGTGGTATGTCTATAGGCATTTGTCTTCGCATCTTATACGGATACGACCCTCTTTTGGGAAAAGCTTGTCGCCTCTCGCAACATTCGCGCCACTCACGGTCCGTATTCTCACAGTCTCTTCTTCCCTAAATGCATTTACGTCATTATAGGTTCATAAGACAGTTTCCATTATGGAGTGACTATCGATCCAATAGGGTACGCTCATGCATATAAATCAAATTAGGGCAATCCTGAACTGTTGAATTATTAACTCACATCGACTATAATGTGAGTTGATGTGAGTTGGATAGGAGTGAGGTGGATGACATCAGTGTCAGTGGCGGGGAGATGAAGTGAATTAGGAGGGTTCCAATCCGTATGAAGTTGAGAGTAAATTTAATAATATCATTACTCCTCGAAAATAAGGTAGCATCACAGATTCAGAATTGCGCTTGTTTGAGTGTATTCTATGACATGATACAACATTCAAATAATTATTCGCAGCATATTTACATTTATTCTTGCACTCGAGGTCAATTGAATGCCAAAACTAAGCTGTTTACCTGTTATCTGCATATTTGTGTGCATGAATATTCAGTAGTAGTTTCAGTATAGTATTGCGAAACAAAAGAAATCTGTAGAACATATTGCCATCAGGCATTCGGCAAGTATGTTCTGTCCATACTTCCGAGTCTATGTTAACATCCATTTGCTTCAGGCTAGTTTATGGTTGAGTATTGTATTGTGCTATTCTTTTTTATTATGCGGATTATGAATTATGCGCTTAATGAGTACCTGTGTAATGGAAATAATGATAATAATAAATCGATGATAGTAACACAGTGCAACTGAACAACTGCTTAATTAACACTCATTTCATTTATTTGTTATTGTTTTCAATATTATCTATTTTAGTCGAGCTTATTTTTCGCGAGATCATTAATGTTTTATAACGTTGAAAAGTAGGGAGCTGACTACTGGATGCGAGGGCCCAATTAATATCCAGAGCATGCCTCATTGCGTGCGTGAGGCTATCCCAAATACCAACAAACAACTTTCCCCCGACACCACATATCGATAGTTCGTGCTCCTAATTAACGGATATTGGATTGCTGAAGAGTTATTATCCACAGTTATGTTCATTAGGTTAGGGGTACTTCACGGTAGGGAATGTTGAACTGGTTTTGATGCCATGTGGAAGATTATTCGCAAGAACGGATAATACTCCCTTAGCCTACCTGCTAAGAGTGATGCCTGCTGTACTGGCAGTTTCCAGTTCTCACATGTACTCTAGTTATAATAAACTTATTAATGAAAACGCGGTGTAACTGCATGGCTACGAAAAACTACACCCTGTTTGCTGATTGGTCTAATTGATTAGATTATTCGACTGAACAATGCGTCGTGAATATCATGATTGAATAACGTTACAACTGAAGAATAAGGTCGTTGATACGAGAGACATACAGATCATTATGTTGCAGAGTCCGGAATCGAAATCTGGTACCACCGCACAATACGCCGGTACGGTACACTTCCTTTATAAACTCGTTTGATCATTGTTTGTCAACTTTTTATTCTTATCCTAATTATGACTAACTCTACAAACCATCCAAAACATTAGCTATGTTATATCGCCTGTTTCTATATGTTGAATTCTATATTACACACATCACAATAATGTTGTACACATTTTATCGTTGCCACTTTTCATCTCAGTATCCTGAGTGGTATTTGCCAGGTGACTCAACAATGCATTTTGGAATATAATCCCTCCTTCACTTTTTGGGGTTTGTTCATTCATCGTTATATCAATAGTATTTCAGACAGGTCTAGCACTATTTCAACCACACGTGCATGGCAATCATTGTTATCAGTTGTGACTGTGAGTTGTGACTTCTATTTGCAACTTAACCCTCTGGCGGAGCCCGCCTGTTGTAAATTTGGTTTAGATGCGAACCACATTTATAACTATATGTATAACATAATGATATTCATCTTATACTATATTTGTTTACGAAATATATTCCCCCAATCGTTCCAATTGTGTGCCACGCGATTTGAACCTCTTATAACAAAGCTCCTATAGTTAACACAACATCTGTAAAGAGAAACTTGAGACTCCGACTATACGCAAATATCACGTTAACTGCTCTCCAGTCGTGCGAAAAATTGAAGGGACTGAATGCTACAGTATTGATTCGTTTTTCTTGCTAAGATCTACCAGGGGCCCATCATTCACTATATCTCCTAATCTTCCTGGAACGAGGTCATTACCTGTGTTTTTACAATCCATAAATACCACAGTTCTTGCCAGTCTATGAGGCTGTATTGTATGGGTGCGTCCGCATCCAGTTGTATTCAGTTCTCCCCATAACGAAGTCCGTGGAGTGAGAAACAATTTTAGATAACTGAACACGATAAGGTATTGGCCGTCAACTCCCAACCGTAACCGAGCCTAGAGTTAGGCTGAATGCGGTCTGAATTTTGTTTTTAGGTCTAGAACAATTCATGTGATGTTCGAACATAGCACTGCTATTGATTAACGTACGAAACAATGATGGAAAGAAAGGACTTCTCAGATGGCAGAAATTACCACTCCGCTGACATTACAAATGGCCAAGGATTTCTAATGACCCTCTATTTGAGGACATGGTATACATTGCCTTTTAATATGAATATTTACTTGGGGGATATTCCGCGAATTACATATGGGTACATATCCGAAATAATGTCGGAATGACGTATACACCCCCTTAGTATCGATAATTCTGATTTGGACATGGCATAACGAAGAACAGTGGAATCCCACTGGAACCGTGGTATGTAGGCCGAGTCAACCATGACGGAGTTGTACTATATGCAGCTGAACTAGCCTGTGTGGACCGCTTGTGCTGTTTATTCGAAGAGAGGCCCTATTGCCATTCTCGAGATATTTACTAAAAATACGTCCCAAAACGAGTAGTATTTCTACATTGTTTGACTTGTTTGACTTGTTTACCTTGCGTGGAATCTATGGACAGTTGCCACCGCGCTGCAAATATTCACAAATGAAACAGCTTGCACAATGACCACGTTGTAACTCCGTACTCTATCATGACTATTCCCTCCAGATAAGCCCTACCTGTGCTTGAGCTATAATACAAGAGGTAACCCAATATGTACCTTGTATGTCCCAACTGACATACGAAATGTCTGCACATAGTCACTCCTTGGTTTAACATCCGATTCATGTCTTGGCGGAAGAGATCGCGTTGTCGAAAACAATAACACATTAAAGGAAACAGTAAGGATTAAGCTAGCCATCCACTACTGCGCAGCGCAGGCGCAGTGCAGTCCGCAGCGCAGGGCATCCCCAGATTTCAGAATAGGCCTACAACTCCGCCCGCGGTGAATAATTCATTTTTATAATATCATATTTTCAGTCTATCGTGCAGTTGCCACTGCACTGACTAGAACTAAAACATGATTCGTTCGAACTGTTAAACTCGGAGCTGGAGAATAGACATGCGCTCCTCTTGGTGGGGATTTTGATAAGACATAGACATGCAGAAAAAGCACGGGGGGGGGGGGGGGGGTTGACGCGATCCTTCGAGAGCAAAAGCAGCACGGGATGTTTTACCAGTTGATGAAAGAGCTAGAACTCGATGGAAGACAGTAATTTTATCACTCAATCCTAGAGCGGTAGTGTGTCTGTCAGGGTCAGGGGGAAGGGTGCCCTACTTACGCGTCCATCGGACAACAGAGGGGCCGAGGACGAGAAGGGGGATAGTAGAGAAAAGAGACAAGAGCGCTGGAATGACCAGGAAGTAAAATATGGAGATTGAATGAGCGGGTCCTCCCAGTTACCTCTAGCCTCAGAATGAGCGGGCAAGTAGGCGACACCAAAATGAGCGCCCGATTCAATGTTAGATTCCCTGTGACTTCAGTCCAAGGTGTTCTTTCCGATAATAGGTAGGCCTACAGCCAAAAGTAGAATTTTCTCTGACGCTTCGTGCCAACCTATGGCGCCGCTCCGCTTAGATATTCAACCGAAAAATCATCGGTTCTTCCGCTAAATTACAAAATTTGGTCTGTTATTTTCATGCCTTAAGGTGCTTAACAGTGACCTGTTCCCTTCTCTCTGTCAGTCCGTGTAAAATCATGTGAACACGCCTGCCGCCTTCTCTATAGCTATATATATATGGCTTATGTAAAGCTATGATAACGTGTGTTCCTTCACACCTCCATTGTAGTATAGAAATATGAGTTTATTCTAATTCTTTGAATATCGCGAATTGGACAAATGGATGATCACAAGCTAAACTTCGATAGTGAGTAGGCCTAGTCCCTATATACTCCCACATAGAAATCGGGAAAACTTCCCACAATATTTTCTAGCATATCTAGCACTCAGCCTCTAGGGCTATCCTATTTGAGAGTAGTAAAAACGTTATGCCCCACGCCCCGACTCATTTTGAACGATCTACATAAAAGCCAACGAGCCGAGATTGTAATATTACCTCGTTAGTGAAAGAATGTGTCGATGAGCTGGCTCCAACCCTCGCTAACATCATCAACTCTTCCTTTGGCAGTGGAGTTTTCCCTGACATTTGCAAATGTGCAGTTGTGCGACCACTGCTAAAAAAATCTGGGTTAGACAGAAATAACCTTAATAACTACAGACCAATATCAAACTGTTCTTTTCTTGATAAGCTACTTGAAAAAGCAGCTTCAGTGCAAATTAACAACTATCTCACTGACAACCAATTATTTGGTAAATTCCAGGCGGCATATCGGCCTGGCCACAGTGTCGAAACAGCACTCTTGCGAGTGCAAAACGACATCATGGTTGCGCTGAATGGTCATCACAATGTTATCTTGATACTTTTAGATTTATCCGCTGCATTCGACACTGTCGACCATAAGATACTGATCCAGAGGTTGCACGCGCGTTTTGGAATAGACGGTGT
>JAUOBX010214539.1:0-11800 GCA_032360705.1 Eupentacta quinquesemita
TTGAGCGGGTCATCGACCATCGCAGGACGGAAGCGTCAGCGGGAAGGCGATGATCACGTCACATCTTCAACCAAACGACCTCGACCACACGCAGGATAACTAGTCCTTCATTGTTCCAGGAGAGCGCCTAATAGTCATGACATCGTGAACTGATAATGATGCTCTCCCAGGTACACGTTAACGCCAGTATTAAACTAGGTTGACGGCTTGTGTGATATCACAATACGAAAACTAGTAATAGAAGGCCTCTCTAAAATACCCTTGGCCCATTGGACCAACCGGACTTAAGTTCAGCATCACCAGATGAATGTGCTCTCCATGAAAATGACCATCATTCATGAACTTAAAACATTTTCTCTCGGGGAAACGCTCAGCCTTGAACATAGATGTCTCAGTATATGTTCAAGGAGCCTATTGGGATGGTTCATCCAGGGAGCCCGGAAGCTCCTTTAACATCCGTCATGAACTGGTTTTATGATACCAGGCACCTGGTATTAGTGAAGCCTCCCTGAATACCATTGGCTCATCGGCCTCTGCTCTGTGTTCAGCAGATGATAGAGGAAATAGTTTCATATGATAATCAGTCATGAACTGAGGATGATATATACACTCTGGAAAACGTCTTAGTCTTGAACTGGTATATACGGAAACCATGCTACTGGTATCCATGTCTGCGGCCAAGCACGATCCCTTGAAAACAGATACAGAGAGTCATCTAATCATCATACAATAACTGATAATGAAATCTATCCAAATTGCATCCTAACTCCTAATGGGTTGGAATGTCCGCGAGTGTACAGGAAGACAACACCTCTAGAATTAGAGAGTCACCTAATAGTCATACTCTATGAACTGATAACCATAGTCTCTCTGGATTGCATCCGAGGTTAGTCGGACTGACCGCCCGTGTTGAGGAAGACAGCGTCTTACAACGCCACTAGATTCAAAGGGCCATCTAATAGTCATAATATATGAACTGATAATGATATATAGACTCCCTGGATTTCCTCACATCTCGAGGTCACAAAACCGTCATATGACTGCTTATGTTCAGGACAGTGGCACCTAACAAACAAGAACACCAAGCCAAGGGGGTCATCTAACAGTCATAATATATGAACTGATAATGACATAGTCTCCCCGAATTGAATCAGCGAGTCATTAAATAGTATATACCTGTCTGCCGGCGGGTGTTCCGATCGACGATACATTGAAGAACACTAGGTCTACAAGAGAGCAATCCAATAGTCATTTATGAACTGAAAATGATAATCTCGCTAGATTCACTCTGCCAGCGGATTTTGTACCGGATATCGGCACCAACAATACACCGAGCTCAGAGGGTCATCTAATAGTCATATGAACTGATAATGATAGTCTCTCTAGATTTCCTCTGCCGACAGTCCATGTTCCGAATAACGGTACCCAACAAGAACAGTCAGAGGACAGAGGGTGATACTAATAGTCATATATGAACTGATAATGATAGTCTCTCTAGATTACCTCTGCCGACAGTCCATGTTCCGAATAACGGTACCCATCAAGAACAGTCAGAGGGTAATATTAATAGTCTTATATGAACTGATAATGACATATACTCTCGGGATCCTTCCTGCCTGATGTTCTGAACGAAGGTGCCTTAGAAGAACATCTAGCTTGTGGAGCCCCATCTTATGGTAGAACCATCCGGACGATCACACACAAGAGCGAGCAAAGAAGCCGGAAAATCACGAGAACTCAAGACCAGAAATACATGCATTACGAATTCATCAGCAATACGAGAGGCCTCCTAAGAGCCATATAGCAATATTCATCTTATTATTTGTTTCTCATTTCCCGACTACCAGGTTCAACTCCAGTTAAATATTATGTGCAATATGTTTAAAAGGATCGAATCCAACTGAAAATTTTATAAATCAACTGAAAATTTTATAAATCAAACTAATTACCAAGCCTACTAATCGTAGTAGGCCACAATACTTGTTACTTTCAGTCTTTCAAATTCCAAAATCTGATGGAATGACGAATCGGGTGGCAGAAACTCCTCTATCAACCATGCTTCAATGAAAAATTATTTATATAGATTATCTCTGAATCCTTCAAATTGTATTGGACTATACAATTGTAAGGGCGTTACATATCATGTTGTCATGATCGTACTCCTTCAAAATCAATTATTACGCAAATCATCCAGAAATAATAGTTAAATAAAATATATATTTCATTTCCTATATATATGAAACTGTTCGTGATTATTATATTCCTTGTAAAGTATATCGTTTTCATATAGTGTAAAACTCCTTCAGCAACCTGCCGCATACTGTGCTACTATTTGCGAGGTCGACTACACACGGGCGCGTTTATCCACGGTTACCTCGAGGGCGCTTTTTACTGCTCGTCGTCATTTTGTGTCCCGTTTCCTGACGAGTAAGGGGTCCTATAGGCGGGATTTCATTGTTCGAATGCTGGATGTGACATCAAATCAAAATTTGCAGTTTCACAAAGAATAACGATTATTTTCAAGACGGGGGAAAATGTGTATAGGACTACGGAAGCAATACATAGCAACTCATAAATGCGGTCGTCAAATTGCGGCGTGAGAGGGATGTTCCATAAGATCCATTCGATATTTAATAGGCTATTTAAGGCTTTATCCATGTCGTGAGCGCTCTACATATATTACCCCTGGTCATGAGCGACTTGTTTGCCCTGCACGTTTGCACATCTCTCGTAGCACAGCGCTATAGTGTGTCATATCATCGTAACCCTGGGAAATCTCCAATAGTTGCCACCACGAGCGGCGCAAATTGGATCCTACAAGTCACATCACTTCGCATTATTTGCGGCGATGCGACATTATCATGCATTCCCGCATATGTACCAATGTGTAATGTGAACGAGAGCAGATAAGCCAGAGGGAATGTGTCCGAACTGGCTGGTATTGTAATCGAGTACGGTCTGTCTCGGATTTTTCTCGAATCGTCGGTCTCGGTCTCGAAGACCTACAGTGTAATGGAGACTCAAATTTCAGGCTGGTTTCGACTACATCCAGTCCCTGATCTGCAGTACGCGTAGTGTTCTTCGTTTTCCCGCTGCTCGTCCCATTTCATCCGAACGAATATTTGCTGCCACAGGATCTATCTCCATCCGAGTGAACCGATTATAGCCTATTTTGCAATTTTGTTCACCTCCGTGCTTGCATAAATCCGATTTTGTTGTGTTGTGCCGCACCCGCAATGTGGAATCCCGGCCTCATAGAGCGGAGCATGAATCGAGAAAGCATAAGGGACTGATCGGACGGTTGAATAGCCAGATTAATAGAATAGAGAGGAAGCCACTTCATCGAGGAGCCCTGAAACTGTGGATCAGCTCAGATGATATCGTGGCAGGAGTGTACTGTAACCAGTCTCAACCTGCTCCCGGGAATGCTATTCAACGTACCGCATCTGAAGAAACATTTACGAGTTAACATGCTTCCATAAGTTGCCCTTCCGTCCGATAAAGGCTCTTGGAGTATAGCGTACCGAGCCGATATGGTGGTTCGGCGTGCGATGTTAGCCAAAAATACCGTCGTCACAGTGCAGCATGTTTGATAACAATGCTGATAAAACGATGGCCAATAACGCGCAGATAGAACGGCAAACGCGCGCAAGCAAACCGTGCATTGTGTCGTTTTCCTTTCGATACCACATGGCAACGTGTCAACAAAGATTGTTTCGACATTCTATGATTCAGTAATCCTCCTAATTTTCTCTGCGAAACTTTTCTGAATCCATCAAATTATAATTATACTATACAATTGTTATGGCGTTACGAATCCGGTCGTTATGATCGTACTCCTTCAAAATCAACAATTACGCAAATCATCCAGGAGTAATAGTAAATAAAATATATTTCAATTCCTATATGAAACTGTTTGTGATTATTATATTCCTTGTAAAGTATATCGTTTTCATATATTGTAAAATTCCATCAGCAACCTGCATACTGTGCTACTATTTGCGAGGTCGACTACACACGGGCGCCAGTTCGTCCACAGTTCCCTCGAGGGCGCTTTTTACTGCTCGTCGTCATTTTGTGTCCCGTTTCCTGACGAGTAAGCGGTCCTATAGGCGGGATTTCATTGTTCGAATGCTGGATGTGACATCAAATCAAATTTCACAAAGACTAACGATTATTTTCATGACGGGGAAAATGTGTATAGGTCTACGGAAGCAATACATAGCAACTCATAAACGCGGTCGTCGAATTGTGGCCTGAGAGGGATGTTCCATAAAATCCATTCAATATTTAATATACTATTTCGGGCTTTATCAATGTCGTACAGTTCGTATGAAGCGCTTTACATATATTACCCCTGGTCATCAGTGACGTGTTCGCCCTGCACGTTTGCATATCTCCTTTCTTAAGTTCCCGGCTCTCGTAGCACAGCGCTATAGTGTGTCATATCAACGTGACTCTGGGAAATCTCTAATAGTTGCCACCACAAGCGGCGCAAATTGGATTCTACAAGTCACATCACCTCGCATTATTTGCGGCGATGCGACATCATCATGCATTCCCGCATATGTACCAATGTGTAATGTGAACGAGAGCGGATAAGCCAGAGGGAATGTGTGCGAACTGGCTGGTATTGTAATCGAGTACGGTCTGTCTCGGATTTTTCTCGATTCGTCGGCCTCGGTCTCGGATACCTACAGTGTAAATGGAGACTCACATTTCAGGCTGGTCTCGACTACATCCCTGATCTGTACCCGGAGTGTTCTTCGTTTTCCCGCTGCTCGTCTCATTTCATTCGAACGAATATTTGCTGCCATAGGATCTATCTCTATCCAAGTAAACCGATTATAGCCTATTTGACAATTTTGTTAACCCCCGTGCTTGCGTAAATCCGATTTATGGCATTATGATTTTTGTGAAAGAAAATGGTCAAATATCTTCCTACACGCATCATACTCCGTGAGAGATGTAAAGCTACACTATTTTCAATTCCGTATTTTGCATAGAATATTGGGTACCAACCATCGTCTATACATCATGAACATTGTCGAGAGTCCTCTCTGCTCTTTTTGCAGTGCTCATGAAGAGACAATCGAACATTTATTTTGGAACTGTTATAAGGTATCATCTTTCTGGCTAGATGTGGAGAGTGTTTTTCTTAGAGATTACTTTTTGTTTACGAAAGAAGACATCTTCTTTGGATATAAGCAATTACTGAAACACCCTTATAATTTCCTAATTCTCCAAGCCAAATTTTTCATATTTCAGTGCAAAGTAGAAAAGAAGTGTCCGAGTATTAGGGAATTTGAATATAAATTTAAGTTTGCCTTAGAAGTCGAAAAATGCATTCGTAAGAAGAAAGGAAAGAGATATTTTCCTTATCATGAGTTAAGCGAACTGTATTGTAATAATTGATTTGTTTTATTATTGTACCTTGATTACTGCTTATTTATATTATATCATGTTATCTGTTGTTATGGAAGAGAAGAAAATAAACAAGCCCCCCCTCCCAAAAAAAGAGAGATTTTTTAATTATTATTATTATTATTATTATTATTTATATCATTATCATTATTATCATTATTATTATTATTATGCACGTAGCAAAAGTGAATGACTATCGGCTTCGGTTGTGAAGATCCTAGAGCTGAGTAGGCAACACGGACGGTCTTCTGGCTATACTAACTAGTACTACAGTACTCAGTAAGCTAGGTTGGTTCAAATAAATATTCTAGCAGGCGAAATGTCCCTAAAGTTACACCAAACTGGTACTAAGAGAATAGAAATACAGAGCTGAAACACACATTGTTGAGATTCGAAACGGATGGAAGGAGGATTATTGAGATTTCGAAAAATCTAGCCGGAGCAAAAAAATGGCTAGGCTAGGCTGGTACTACACATAGGCCATCGTGATGTTCGTGCCATGGCATTGTTAGTGTTAGGCGGTCAGGCCGGTCCAGTTGGGATCTTCGTAGTGCGTGGTGAAGAACGAACATGCAAAAAGTCCATAGAATTACACCACATTGGAACTAGAAGACGAGAAATACACTGCTAAAACACGGATCAATAAGATTTAAAATTGAGCTGGGGAAATACAATGTTGAAAGTTACTAAGCCCCGATACATACACAACCGTGTATTCAAATATACACACGCCGTGAATCGTACGATGTCAGCTGATCTTGGTAGATGGATGTTTCTATATATGCTGCTAAATTATAGAAATGGAATGGAAAAGCAATTAGTGGCAGTAAACATCGGTTTTCCTAAAAATATAGTAGGCATAGCCTATAGCATGCGATACAATATTGCTTTGTTAAGAGTTTGGTCTCTAATCCATGACATCATGTGGAAGCAAGTTCCGGCCAGGTACTGGCGTAGTACGATAGAAGAAGAAGGAACAAGCCTGATCCCGGTGCTATGACGAGACAAACGCAGCCGGAAGGAGTATCGAGTAGCAAGTGCTGGCAACTCCATGCAAGTGAGAAACAGTACTCTGGAGTTCAGCAAAGCACTAACTATGAATATTAGCACTAGCAGGTAACATGACAGAGGCAGGGCACTGTCTATATCAGTAATGGAGGACTCGAGACCGGGTTTGAAGGACTCGGTCTCGGACTCGGATGCTAGGGACTCGATCTCGGACTCGGCCCAAAAGACTCGTCGACTCGGTCCGAGTCCTTGTCCGAGTCCTTGACAGGTTTGATCCCTTCCTGATACTCTACTACCGGCCAAAACACATCGCAATACGTGTATTCGTTGTTATTTTGGTCAGCAATTCGAGCGAAAGATATGTCCAGCTCCAGTCGCGTCGCTTCAGTCGCCGCAGTTGGTGTGAAACCTTTACGAGTGATTTATATTGGTTTTCAATTACGTATTTACAAGTCGCTCAGTTCGCCATCGCTCGGTTCGGATCGTTTTGGGTGTGAAAGCCCCTTAACGCTCTGTTCGATTCATTCGAAACTTGGTACACATGTCCGCCCTAGCAAATTCTTGCATGGGTTAGAATGTGAGCATTCAACACTATCTATTCTGCAGAATGTGTACTGCCAGAAACTTGTTAGCGCGATAACTCTCTAACGCCTTGTACGATCCATTTCAGTGAAACTTACTGCATATGTCCGCCTGAGTAGAATCTTGGATGGGTTCGAAAGTCGGCATCGCTACATGACTGCTGCGCTCTATTCTGCAGGTTTTCCGAGAGGATATCTCAAGTTCATCTGATTTACACGAAACTTGGTGGGTGTGGACTATAGCTGGTTCCGAAAACCATGACGGATATTTCAAGGTCTTCAGAGGTCAAATTCGCGTAATTCATGCGAATTCCCTAACTTGTCAGATTTGAATGGAACTCAATTAGTGCTGAACAACATCAGAGTCATTCCAAGGTCATCAGTGGTCAACCAGACATGGTTTGTGCATTTTTTTTATAATCATTGTAAGTATTCCTGAGAAAAAAGCCTCACTCCAGATAAAGTGAGGTTGCAATTCAACAATAACAACAAGAGCTCGTTCCTAGACAACATTCCAAAATACGATCACAGTAATCCCCATGTTCCAGCGATGACTAGAACTGCCCGAAATTATCAAAATAATATATCATACTTATTTTAGGGACGACGAATGAGTCCTGAAGAAGATGGGACATCAAGAAAGAATTTTGTAGAACATTGCTTACGGTCACAAATGTGTACAACAATCATACACCCTGTGCTGTTTGCATTGAAAATTGGAAAAATCATTCCCATGGTGCATTGGGATTATTCCCATTACGAATATCACATCGCAATTCCCCAAGATTGTGCCAATTTGCAAAGCATCACGGGATGGACTCTGCCAATACGTGACCAAAAATGTGTTTAAACCAAATTCTCACTCGGAGTCAAATCTTCAGTTGGACTCGTATGTCATTCAGAAGATCAGGATAATATTATTTGTCGATGATTTTAGGTATATAATTCGCATTTAACCTAATTTTTTGGAAATTTCCCTAATCAAGTATTGGGATGTTGCTTAGGAACAAGCTTTGCTGTATTGTTAGACCCCCATCACTTCATCTGGGATAAGGCTTATACACATGGGCGGTTTACCGACTGCACATGTCTAGGTTAATGATAGTTTCCAGGGTCTGCCACATATGATATTCAACTGAATGAGCTAACTCAAGGTATTCATACTCGTATCGCACTCACGTGCGTACATACTTATACGTACCTAGTCGTGGAACTACATCGAGCAGGCCTAATATGGTCTACTTATAAGTGAGATAGTCGCTTACAAGCCTTGCAATTTACGATATGACGATATGCCTGGTAGCAACGGCAGTAAATGTGGTCTACGCGGACGGTGCAGTGGGTGTCTTTAGTGTCACTGGGCGGACTTGTGAAATTTAGATTATTAAATGTGATAAATGGGCGCACCCAATGTGTTCTAGGTGACATGTGTTTCCGAAACGTGTGTTTCTGTATTAGAGTTGAAACTGTCAGGTACCAATGCTCCATATAGGCTAGGGTGCTCATGGATTTGAGGTCAAAGGTCATCAGTTGGGCCTTCTGGGCCATCCTGTTAACATTTGTTGAATGCCTCTCCTCCTAGGGTTCGAATCGGATAATCATGGAAGTTGTAATTATTATCGGGTAACAATGCTCCATATAGGGTGTTCAAGGTCCAAGGTCATCTGGTGGGCCATTTAGTAGGAAAATGTCAAATGCCTTGAAGGCTCCCACTAGGAACAACATATCGAGGCTGATATCAGTTTTATAATGGATTGAAAACTAAGATATTTGGTCCAATCCCCACCCTGATATGATATTCCGTTGAGGAGTTATTGACCTTGACCTTATTGAGTTTGATTTGTTATACTGATTGCATAATAACTGTGACGTCGTAGATGTACAACTCAGACAATGTCTTATGTATTTCATTGTTCTGATTTATGGTGTAATCATTATAACTATATGTGTGTGTGTGTGTGTGAATGCTGCAGAGACGTCACACCTGGTTTGTAGGTTTGCCGTATAGAGTACATGATCCCTATTGTTTTGCGGTTCTGTCCAAGGTCATCTTAGGTCAGCAGATATCAAAATCCGTAAGCCTTGTGAACACAATAACTAGTGGAAATATGTATAAATATCTTGACAACGGAACGTTCTACGAAGGATTTCCTCCGTATTTCTCACAAAAGTAACTATACTGAGCCCCACCATCATCCGAACGTAAGCCCCCCTCGCTAGCTATTATACGATTTCCGAGTGAACCAGTATAAATTTCGGTAGAAAGCAAATAATATATGCGGAGTTGTTCAACGAAGACATCAATAATTATTGCATGCTGGGATGCCTTTCGTATTGCGCAATCACCATGGCACGAGCTTCAAAAGCCTGTAACTCTGTAACAGAAGGTTGTATGAACGTTGGGTTTGGGACATATAAAATTAGTGTTTGAACCTCTCCAATATTAGCTGCGATTATGACGATCTTTGTGGAACCCTTTATTAGGGTCAGAGGTCATCTAGTGGGCCATTTTGCGAAAATATGTAAAATGCATCTCCTCCTAGAGTATCAATCACATTGGTTGGCCATTATTATCGGGTACCAATGCTACCTATAGGGTGTTCAGGGATATAAGGTCCAATATCATCTGGTGGGCCATTTCGTGAAAATATATCAGATGCTTCTTCTCCTAGCTTTCGAGAAAGTTGATTGTGGAAGTTGGTCGTCAATGTAGGGTACCGATGTTATAGACGAGTGTTCTGGGATTTAAGGTCATCAATATATTTTTTGACTGATGTCCGATTTGCGGTTTTCAGACAGTTGTGGTCAACGGTCATCTCAGGTGAATGTCAGACCTGCTCAGACCTACTACCGCACTTCAACTTGATCAGTATTATCGTTATGTGGAAAACTACATAGGATTCTAGGTCAACGGTCATCTAGAGGTCGATCTCAGCCCAAATAGTAATTCTGAGGTGATATTAACAGGTCGCTTCCCCCGTTCGTATGCATTACACTGATGCGGATTACCAGGTGGGCTATTGTGCCATTGATACTCAGAGGGGTTGTCACCCCCGCCCCTTGGCTGGGAAAAACAACGCGACTATGACTTATTCAGCCCATGCCCGATCAAATTGGCAACAACATAAAACGATAATACCCCTCTTCGTTTATAGATGTGTCGGAAGAAGGAAACGAAGAAACAGCAAAAACCATAGACTGACACGAGTGGAACAAGAAAGTTGCTGAGCCCATGACTTCGGTTGAGCGAACATTTGGTAAGAACGACTGTTCTGAGACTGTTTTAGAAAAGAAGACCCCACTTGAAACCATAGCTGAGTTGACAATGTATGTATATTTGAGTACAGAACGTTGTTATTAAGTGTATAATAATAATAATACTAATAATAATACTACTACTAATAATAATAATAATTCGAATAATAATAATAATTTGAATGATACTTCCACTACTACTACTACTAATAATAATAATAATATAACAATAATAATAATAATAATGATAATAATAATAATACATGTGATTTATATAGCGCCTCGCAACAACAATCCCAAAGCGCTTCACCAATACCAAGCTACATAAACAGTTCGCGAATATGTATGTCTCCCAATACTGGTTTGAATGAGTCCAGTGATGTTTTCGGTGTTCATCGGCAGGTCGTTTTAAATTGTTGACGCAGAGGACGATCAGCATACTAGTGTGTTTTACCAGACGGCGGCGACTCACGAAGCAAACACTGACTGGTACTGTTATATGAGGTCAGTGAAATATATAATATTCCTCATGAGTCAGGAGAGCAACCTTATAGATTATATGCGCAGGGGAATGTTTGCTACAGCGCGTCATCATCCTAGCTACAGACGTCTGGATCCGTTGAGGCTCCTAATCTCTTTGGCAGGAAGACCATACAACATACTGTTACAGTAGTCCAAGCGCAATACACGAAGGCATGAACTAGACGCAGGGTGGATGTGATGTCCAGGTATTGCCGGAGACTGTCAATTCTGTGTAGTACGAAGCAGGCGGCGTAGACAATCTTTGTCACATGATAATCCATGTCCAAGGTACCACCCGTGATCAAACCGAGGTCGGTAGCTGTGTTGGTGAAGCTGACCATTGCTTCACCAATCGGGATGTTGATTGGAGGTCTATGTTCTCTAAACCGCAAGTCGTTCATCATGAACCTGTTCTTTATCGATCATTCTTGACATCACGGATACACTTCGTAAACAGTGCTCCGTAGACCGCAATTGAAATTGAACACTTGAACTCTTTTCACCCCCATTTTGGAAGCACGTCAAAAATCCTATTATATTTAGAATTCAAACGTGGGCAGGGTGGGGGCAAAACGTTTCGAGAAATATGTTCGATAATAAATTGCTAAACAGCTGTTCTCAATGTAGTTCTCTGCCTAGGGTTGTGTCTCACATGAACCCGTTACGGGGACACTGTTACCCGCAACTTCTGCACTCTCACACGTCACCGCCACGCTCAAGCAAATCACTGGCAGCTCCTAAGTTGCGGGTCTCTCGTTGAGGTATCGACCGGGCGTATATAAGATCGCATTACCACATTAACAGATGGCTCATTAGGTACGCCCTCGGCGGAGGCGCCTCATATTGATTGCCTCGTCTGACCCAGGTGTCATGCGGAACCTGTGAGGAGACTGAGAAGCCTACAATTTGCGCCTATCCAGGAATGTCGGAGAGCGTACTGTGATCAGTGATCAGTGTAATATCTTAATGCGTTTTGAGCATATCCATGACTTGGGAAAGCGCTATTTATA
>JAUOBX010214650.1:0-11800 GCA_032360705.1 Eupentacta quinquesemita
AAAGCTTTGCGTTTGTTATATAGATCTTAGATAACGTCCCTATTTGTTTTGCTGGTATCGCAACATAATTAGGGGACGTGTCAATATGTGGGATGAGAGGTGTGCCAGTATCATGAAGTACACCCTATGTCTTAAATCATCAT
Organism: Eupentacta quinquesemita; assembly: GCA_032360705.1. Taxonomy (NCBI): domain Eukaryota; kingdom Metazoa; phylum Echinodermata; class Holothuroidea; order Dendrochirotida; family Sclerodactylidae; genus Eupentacta; species Eupentacta quinquesemita. The sequence goes on from JAUOBX010214650.1 coordinate 144, forward strand.
TACATGTGAGGAGGATTGCGAACTCTGGCACTTGGATAGAAAAGTAATTTTTCAACTCAATAATGCACATTAAGGTGTTTTCTCGAATCACGTTTATCCGAAACTTAAATAATTGTGAATGCGATCGTACAGTATTTTGTGATATTGATGTTTTGTATTAAATACCACTCTGTGTGAATTGATTGTTTTGAAAACGGGTTATAGTTGCAGCTGAATTGTTATATTCGTTCATGTACACACTGTAGGCCTACGATGAGTGTGTTGGTAATTCGTATTAGTGGGCATCTGCTCCAACCTCTGTATTCATTGTTCTATACATGTTATGCCGCTCTGTGGGATGAACGAACATGTTCGTAGCAGCGAAACTATAAAGATGAAACTTATCTTCTCCACATGGAGCATTATTTTCTGGTGCTACAGTATGTGTGGATGCCGTTTGAACTGGTGATTCACCCAAGCGAAGTCTCGTCGCGAAAGATTATTTGATGATGTCTGTTAGGGTTCAATGGACTCCCCTTTGGCGACTCTTTGAAAATAGGCGTACGTGTAACTTACAGTAGCCATGTTAGTAACTAACTTACTGTAACTAATTCAAAGGTAACTAACTCCATCATGGATACCCTTCGCCCACAAGAACGTCTTCGAGACATTCAAGATGTTTTGACACGGTCAGCACTGTTCCCACGATTATGTGTCGTACCATTTTTTGGGATATTTAAAATAGCCAGTTCATTTACAAACCTCTTATTATGAGTTTACTTGCATATATATTCTTAGATATCATAACTAGATCCACGTCAAGAATACCCGAGATATGTATCCGATGCTAACAAAAGGTTTCTAATAGCCGCTCCGTGGACGTAGCAACATGAGACGCGGTATCGGCATCTCGGAGTGTGGCAGGGGCAGTATTCGGCGAATTATAATAGCCAAGCTCATTTGCTGACTAGCACAAAATAACCTACAAAAAAGGTGTGCGCAACAATACCTGGCTTGACATACAGTTATAATGGTTTATCTCTTCACTAGGGGAAGATAGATAACTGAATGCACCACACTCGGCCAATTTCTTCAAAGGCATATCTATTTTGGGCAGAGTCACCTAATGCTCAGTTGTGAGCGGCACGGGTTTATATAAGGTCGCCATGCGTCCTCACATGTAATGAGGTGGATATGCATGAGCAGCCCCTGAATAGAATATCAACACGCGTGATCTGGAGATAAAACAACAATATTGCGAGGCCATTTACTCAGTTTACTTACTTTGATTTATGAAAATATATTGTGATTATTTCTTTCACAACTATGTAAAGAAATCGATATATATTTGAAAATATGACTGACACTGGAGAAAAGAGCTGCATGGAAATACTCATGTGCTGATTCGTGGAGAAGAGTGCTCAAAAGAAAGCGTTCCTTTTGAGCAAGGCGGTCTGGAACAGCTGATGCATGCACATCAATTACTGAACGTGTATACAACTCTGTAGTACACATCGTTCCCCAATTACTATTCAAAATCGACTTTATACAACGCTTGTGCCGACATATCTCTCAGAAGCTTCGCCACTTCCCAAATACATCTTCCGGCGAACTATCTGAATATAGACAAATTCTTCATGCCACGGTGTGTAACTATAATGCACCTGCTGTGATTGGCAGAACCCTCCTGGTTATTTGAGTTGTGTAACTCGCTGACAGAATGGTGCTTTTGGGTGATATCGAGGAGAATATGTCCACCGACCTCTGAGTCAAATGTAATAACGTCTAACATGCATCAGCGGGGAGTAGAACCTGGCATACATATGACATACATACATCCATTTTACCATCACTCTCGTAATAAGTGCCCAACAAGGAATTATTTGAATAATTTGTGAATGATTCGTAGTTGGTTGATCAATTCGGAAGAAACTGTAGTTCCCCTCAGATGTTGTACTTTGAAGTATCACGCCATGCTAATAATTTCGCATTTTTAAGCGGATATCTAAAAAACTCCCGACAATTTCCAAGATCACGGTTGTACCGAATTCGCATGCCCAGAACGACTACGCGATCAGGAAAATAGAGCCACATAGAAGTACTGTTACGAGGCATTATGGGCTCCCATACATTGTTAGAAATGAAATGAATCGATCACTTTTACGAGGCGTGTCGAGTGACGGAGCAATATCTTTATTACTGTCTGTTTTTGAAACCGAGCACAGCGGAAACTAAGCTACGACGAAGGTCGACAATGACAGTTCGATAAATGTGTATTTTTCCATCAAGTAATGGCAGTTTGAAAATTTCCCATAGGCAAAGGCCTAACAATAAGATTATGGGGATATACTTTCATCTCTTTCAGAGAGCTGTCCATTCTCAGTCCCTACAAATTCGCTCCATTTGGCGATGCAATGTGTATTTATCAATGAAATGAAATCAAATTGTGTTTAATTCATGTAAAATATATATATCTTCTGGTTCACAACTAAATTAAGCACACGTACAATAGTTAAATGGCCTGTAGATTCAGATTTATAATGATTCTGATATATGAATTAACGCGTTAGTCACGTTGAAGTTGAAATATTCGAAATGTCAAACAATGAATATCGAGGGGAACAGGTGTCATTGAAGTATCTAGGTATAAGTATATAACTTTGATTTATTTTAGGACGCTATTAAAATTTTGTAACTCGATATATCTACTGTTCAGGGATGAGAGAAGAACAGTGGATACTTGCAGTTTCTTAGGAAATATCTGGTATTGTGTATTATTTAGTAATACTGTAATCCGTCTTACGCTCAAAGCGATGTGTTGCTAAATGCAATCAGGTAATTTTTTTTGGAATCTGCAACCTTTGCGGAGTCATTGTTCACATCTCCACACTGGACAGGAGTCGGTTCCCTCTTTATCAAGATATCATCGTCCTCACTATATGTTAATCTTTGACGATAGGCCTATCATATACATGCCATAGTGCAACACACAGTAACTACCTCCAGTAACTGACAAACACCTAACTTCTTCGTGATTGCCTCTCACCCGGGTGAACGAACTTGAGACATTTGGCAATATTTTGGCACGGTCAACATTGCTGCCTCATCATTTGACGTTCAGGTTTCACGAGAGATTTCTATTAACCATTTCAGTCCTAAGCCTCTTAGTTTCTGTGTGTAACAGTATATGTGTCAACGTCATCGATACAGGTAATTTTGTCAAACATCCGAGGTATTTCAGTAACTGGGTCAAAGTCAGGGATACCCATATCTCGAAAGTTACCATGAAGTTTCTAATAACCACTTAATGGACGAGAGAGACCTTCATCTTTTAAAAAAAAACACTTCGATATTGTCAGTCCCATTATATTTCTGTGGGGAAAGATCAATGACATGAGACAGAGTGATGAGATGTCGGACATAAACTGTCGGCGACAAGTATGACAGGAGGATTATACGGGCGAAGTATGACGGAAAAGCTCATGTGTTAACCAGCATGAAAAAACAATACGAGAAGAATGTGAGCAACACTATCTGGCTGACATACAGTGAGAATGGTTCATATCTGTACTCGCGTGAGGGAAATACCCTTTGAACTTCCCCAGTCACTTCCATGTTAAGTTCTGAGCTGTTCGTGTTAAAATATGCGACACTGGGGTCTTCCAGTTGAAGAGATGAATATGAACAGCCCCCTGAATAAAATAATAACATATGCCTACTATGTGATCGATAACGGTATTCCAACGATCTCCACTGAGAATCTCATAAAAAAATCATTACTTTAACACTCATGCCATGTATGAGTATATATATATATCAGTAGTGAAAAGCACATGGCTTCACCGGGATACGAACCGCGGACATCTCGCTTTACGTCTAAGCACTGCCAATTGAGCTATGGAAGCCGACTGGTGGTCTCGAACCCCAGGAACATGATACATTCCACAATGGGATCTGCATTTATTGTATGAACATCACCAGTTTGATATTGATGCGTTATCCACTTTCAGAGATCAATGATGATACATTCCGATCTGAACTCTTTTCAACCACATACAGGGATCTGTGAAGATACTTTTGAACATCGCATGAGATAGGAATCATGAGTACGTGTAGTGGTTATAGTGAATATATATATGGAATTGTGGCTGAAGACCGGAAATCTGGAAGAAGTGAAAAGCACATGGCTCCACCGAGATTCAAACCGCGGACCTCTCGCTTCACGTGCGAGCGCCCTGGCAATTGAGCTATGGCAGCCAACTGGTGGTCTCGATATATATATATATACATATATATTCATAATCATATATATATATATCATTATATATATATCATATATATATATATATATCATATATATAATAAGTAGTGTGTTCCACGTATACTCCTGATATAAATAACATTCAAATGGCAAGTGAGGAAATAATCAACTCGTGATGATCGGTGGAAGTTTCAGGAGTACTAGTATTTATTAACATAATTTTCGGCTGCTCCTGCAGCCCTTCTCAGTGTTATACCAGGAGTATACGTGGAACTTACTACTTATTATATATATATATATAGCAGACAAGGGGCGTTCATCATTGATTCCAACTGCTAATCGATGGTATTTTATTACTTTCACACTCACTTTCAGACTTCTACACAGTACCAGCAAATTTATTTATCATTATTTTAGTTACGGCCAGATAACCTTTAATATCGTGATAATGCCAACTGTATCTTTTACTTCAAGTATTATTCAGAGACACGCCGACACATGGGTGTTCTTGTAACCAATAGTGTTAAATGCAGTTGGAAAATGTCAAATAAATATTCGACTGTGGGACAATTTTGAATGATAACTTGATGAAAATCCATACACGAATTGCTAGGATTAACACGGATCTTTCATTCACGGTGACAAACACAAGTGTGAGTAACAAGATGCTTCGGGGACAAGCGTGGTAGTCATGCGTGCTCATTTGGTGACCACTGTCAACAGCAATTCATTACCTTGTCTCGCCTTTAATATCACTCATGCGCTGATGCTTGGGGACTATTTCCTTTGGTTCAAACTCATTGAGCGTGCTGAGTTGAGGTCATTGTCATGAATAACTTGGATGACGTCTATGAGCGTCTGTGAAGAACAATATTGAAAGAAAACTGGATATGCCATAGTTCAGTTAGCGATGCAAACCGTGGAACTGGAGAGGAACCATGCATGGAGCTGAACACATTCGTACCGTTCCCGAAATAATGTTTTCTATGAGTGAGCGCCAAGTTCAACAGACTATTGTGGACTGGTTTGTACGCACAGCGGCTTAGTTCAACTGACCTGAACATTTCACGAACTGTATGATTGAAATGGAACATATTTCGACGGATCGAAATAGTGATAGTGATAATATCGGCCATAATATTATGGTAGAGAGGCTTCCATGATTGAGTGAAAAACCTTCGATTTGTCCAGCAAACCATTCTCTCTTGACGGAAGGGATTCTGGCTAACACACTGGTATAGAAAGGCTAGACAATGTTAACATGTGATGTTCAATCATCCGTTATGTGCGCGGAAGAGGACCTTACTATTTCAATGAGCCCGGCGGGAGAAATGGACTGTCATTATTATACAATGCCCTCCCAAGACAGCACATCTTTCGAACACAAATGATCTGATACGATTGTAGCATTTACGAACCATCGTCAAATCATTGTATGTGAGTGATAATGAGGTCGGGGAAATCGATGTATTTTCCTGAATGTAGAAACAAGTAGTAGATGAATGAATTAAAAAGGCCACGCGGCAGGAGTTCTCGAGCACATTCTTCGAGACTTCGATGCCGAGTACAGATTACAATATGCCTTCAAATCCCTGCAATATGTCAATGATTAGGTGCGGTGCGGTCTAAACATATCACACTATACACAAGTATACATTTTTTATTCATTCAGTTCTTATCTGAAAGAAGAAAGGGATAGTCAGTGCGTGCATTTGGATTCAGTCACCAAACTGTCGTGGCGTCTGATGAATTAGTAAGTCAAAGGCGATATCAGGAAATTCCAACAATTCATCATCGTCAGCAGAAACTCTCCTCGTAAGTTGTTCCAGATAGTGTGTTAAACAGATCATGGCACTTTCTCGAATCTGTTTGGGGTATTATATGTCTTTAATGATATAGCCACAGCTCCTATTGCAACATGTTAAAGTGAGCCACTGATATGCATGAATATTACACAGGTAACTGAAACACAAATTACATATGGATGAAAAAACTGTTTCCACTTCTCATCATACAGTTCAGTTCAATTTGGAAAGCACACCACCCTTATAAACGACACCAAAGCTATAAACACTCAAAAGAGATAAATGTCTGAAGGAACCGCCCGAAGTTCTTGAATCAGCATAGACAAACATTTGTCGATCGGAATAAATTGTGGAGATCATATGAAGATTTTGTTGAACAATTGCAACATCCTCATTCAAATCAACCTTCCGATACAACTTTTTATCGTCCGCAATTTGTTTAACTCCAAAATGCACATAATTCTCAAGACCGGTAATATACGCTAGTAATGACCCAAGAACTTGGGTGAAATTGGGGAACACAGCTAGTAACCAATAACAACCACCCGTGGTTCCCTATTTCTCAGCCACCCAGGAATCTACTCAAAGACATTGCCAACGATGTCACAACTCTCTAATTTGAGCAAGTGACGCATATGAGGTACCTTATTAGAGGCAGCAGTGATCAACTGAGATACGTTCCCAGATTGGCATGCTTATGACAAAATGACACAGGGTTAGCTACCTATATCATAAAACATATCGATCAATTTCAAACATATCAATCATCAATCAATAATAATAAATCATAATAATGAACGGCTTTTATATAGCGCAAGTAATTCAAGAATGAATCTCAAAGCGCTTTACAAAACATGCGAATACGATAAACAAAAATATATAGATATAAGTTCAAAATACCATCCTAGGACAAGAAGTAAAAAAGGGCAAGCCAAGGGGATAAGAACAGCATAGAACAATTAAGAAAATACACAATCAATATATGAATATATACACACACACACACAACAGTTCTAAAAAACGCTAAAGATGGAGACAAGCATGAAATTGAAATTACAGATTAAAAAGGCCAGACTTGAGTTTGATTTTAAAAGCATCTATAGTCGGGGCAAGCCTGACATGCTGAGGAATAATGACCTCTTATAACCAGCAGGTTGACTGTAGTCATCAGCATGGCAACAACTTTACCATCCGATAGTATAAAGGCATATTCTTCTTTATCGTAGGGTAACGATACGAACATTATGAAAAACATAATCTGATGCTACTATTTTCCCGCCTAAACAGAGTCAATTTTTCAGCGGGGAAAACCACATGCACACATGGTAGTGTTTCGCTGCCATTTCCAGATATGTATAGCACCATCAATAACAGTGGGTAATGCACACTTTATCATATTTCCGTATCAATGAAATTCATATTCATTGACTGTTATCAGCAGGTCTGTCGGCCCGTCGCGATTACCTCCTTTGAAAATAAAAGACCAATTTAGTCAAATGTACGAAACAAGAAGGCGAATTAGTACAAACCGAGTCAGAAACGAAATCAATATGCTGCAAACAAAATGTTATAGGTCATTCGTTTGAAAGTTTAATGAAATCCACCCGTACTTGTATGACTTCAGTCTTCAGTTTATATTGGTCTCCTCCAAAGGTGACTGAATATTTGCATTACAGCAAGAGCGAATGAATTGTACAAATAGATTGTTGAGAGGCGGGACAATTACTCCACGACCTAGGAATACAACAATTATCATGACTAAAATAGTTATGGTAGGCTACCAGTAGGGTATGTTTATTATCTACTTTTATCATGAAACCAACAAACTTTATATATATTGAAGGATAATAATCGAGCTTCCAGGACAAACTTAGTGATGTTGACTGATTCCAAACTATGAATAGAGAATTGTTCTCCTCCCTTTCGAACAGGTACAGTTAATAGGAACCCTGTGCATTAACGTCTCACATGGAGCCATTGATCACTGGCGGCAGAAGAGTCATCAGCGAGGAAATTGAACCTCTCGCATATACTCTTCATGCAAAACATGAATACATATACCTCATGGACACAAACTCGCCCGTTTGACTTCTTGGAGAATGGTTATTATCCTAAATATTAGCCTAAATATGTCTACAATGAATGTAGCCCCTAGCTGAAGGACCCATCCAACCAAATTCTGTACGTGGAAAACCCGTAATGAATGAATTATTCTAAGTACATTTATACGATTATTTCCACACGTAGGAAGTACTAGTTCCAATACAAGCGTGAAGCTTGCGTGGATACTAATTAAGTGTTTGTCTCCGGTAAACTAATTGTATATGTGATAGTACATATAATATGAAACATATTCATTATATGTAATCTGATCCCGCAAAGAAACACAAGCGAAGAAGCAATGCGTACTGATTTGATATTTCGTGATCCTAATCCACATTGTATGCATGGGCTATGATTGACGCTCTTTTATTCCTTGCCGAAGGCAAAAGGAATATATGCAGTCCCGCAGATGTGCGTATGTGTGTGCGTGTATGTATGTGTGTGTGTGTGTTTGTGTGTGATAACTGGAGAACGAAAGCACCAAACATATTCATAATTGGCATGTTGGTTGCAATTATGGACAGGAAGTACCCTATTGTTGTTGGTCGAGAAAACCTTGTAGAACACGAAAATAGTGAACGGAAAGGTGCAGAGACTACATATTTGGTGTGTAGTAGACATACAGAGAACATGGTTCATATTGTTTGGGGGTTTCGTCCAAGGTCATCTTGGATCAACAGAGGTCAAAATCCGAAAGCCTTGTAAACACGATCACTAGTGGACGAAAAGGTGGATATATATCTTGACAACGAAACATTTCAAGGGGATGGCCTGATGGAAACTTATGTCCGTTTGAACTGCAACTGGTGACCGACTTTGACCTCAGTTGACCTCATCAGGGGGTTTGGGGCAGGACGAACAGGTCACAACACCTGCCTACATGACCAAAAGAGCCCAATTGACATGTTCCGGTGGGCCAGTATCCCGAGTCTGAAATGGTATCAGGCATTACCTATCCCTAAAGGGACATATTATCCTTACTGTCAACTGCCATTAGACAAAAACACTGTAGCAAACATTACACATGTTATGACTCGACAACAAACTTAGTGCAAAAATGAGGCAAGGAATCACACCACATCGTTGTTGTCTTGTAAATAGCGGCACTCAATCGTAGCATTTCTTTCCTGGAGATATTTGTATCTCTACATCATAGATAACATATGTTTGTTTACTGAACGAATATAAAGTGAGTCATATTATAAATGAGAGTACTAAACCCAAGTGACCTTGATTTGCTTGCAGTCATGTATATATTATTCGCCGGTTTAGAGCACTTTTCCTAGAGTAAAAGCTTCTCTTCATATTGCAGTAAAAATAACTCATCCAATACATTAGTAAATCGACCATCGTTCCGAAACAACAATTAACTTTTCGAGGAGTGCACCTCTCAATATTATTCATGTTACCGGTATTTTGTGAAGTTTAGAAAACAATTACAAGCATCCAGTTGAAACAGAGCACGCATGAAGGGAGCTAGACTAATCTGCGTTCTTCATCAGTTTTTACACCTGATTCCCCCCACTAATCCAGTCCATTAAACATCACCTCAACATTAGAAGTCGCATGACGTAATCATTGCTCAAGAAAGAGCATATGTCGATAACCCTAAATCCAAAATTTGAAGTCGTATCTGAAGGCGTATCTTTGTGTTATCTTCATCAATAGGTTAGGTCTGATGACCTCACAAAGGGAACCAAATAAATGTCTTACTTGGTATCACACAGTAATAACTGATTTGTCATTCCTCCATGAGTGAAAAGTGCGAGTGATTTTGTTTCCTTTGAAGACAATGATTACTGGCATCCGAATCTTCCTGAGAATTAAGGAAATTGTTTTCCATATCAGGTTATCATTCTCCGTGTGACAGAGTTTTGAAGAAAAAAAAAATCAACTTTGCATTGACTTTATACTGAGCATTTTGCTTCCCCTCGCGACATCGAACAACATTGCGTAATAATAGATCCATCCTTATTTTCACTGTCTCATTGATTGAAAGAAGTTATTAGGGTTGAATTTTCTCAATATATACTGGTCGAAGGGAATCATAATCTGCAAAGTCATGATTGATTTCAATTATTGTGAGTTTTCATATTCCTATATGAGTCGATCGCAGCCTAAGCTAGGTAGCCTAGTTTCATAAGGCATATAAGCACACTTACACTGTACTATGGCTATGCGATACAGCATTCATAAACTGAAAGAGATCAGAGGATTATTACCGAGGAGGCTATCCAGTGACAAGAACGTTTTTAGCAGATCAAAGGATTTGTGTATTCTCAGACCGTACCGGGGCAGTCGGATTACCTGCTCTGTACAATGACAGGAAAGTCCCTGTCCTATTAGCATCAAACAGATATGGCACTCAGGGTGGATCATGATCGCGTGTTAGAATCAATAACATTGAATTGCAGCAATCTATACCGGCTCTGATAACTGAACGCATCCCAGAATGCATTTGAGTTGCTCCTGCAAAAGTAAACAGAGACAACCTCACTGTGATCCAACAGACGAAAGTGCAGCGTACCCAAAGTACAAATGGAATCCGCTTTGCATCTTGGAACGCTAGGTCTCTGAAAGCAAAACATAAATCGACCGCACTGTGTGACCTCATTGTCAGCTATCAACTGGATATCGTGGCATTAACAGAAACTTGGTTGACCGGGGATAGTGAAGATAATCATGCTATCAGTGACATCAAACAAACCTTACCAAATAGGCTGATTCATGCACATATGGACAGTGACAGAGGGGGTGGCTTAGCTGTTCTCGTCCGCGATGGACTACATATACATGTGTACGATTCATGTAACTTTATTCCTTTGGAGCACATGCATCTTAATGTCACTTCTGGATCTACGTCGTTCCAGTTGATCGTCTTGTATCGTCCACCGCCAAGCAGTAAAAATAAACTATTGTCGTTGTTGTTCTTCGATGACTTCTCCGTACTGCTTGAGTCACTCCCTGTCAGTACCGACAATATACTGTTGACTGGCGATCTTAACATCCATGTAGATGTGAAGGACAATCGGGATGCCCTGACCTTTCTGGACACGCTGAGTCTCCACGATCTGGAGCAACACGTTAGCGTCCCTACACATAAAGGTGGTCACACGCTGGACCTGCCGATTACCAGACGTGGTTTTGAGCTCGTGAGCCTCCCTTCGATCGATAGTAGTCTACCATCTGACCCCTCTGCTATCAGATGTAACGTGGACATAAACCGACCCGGTCCGAGTACCACGCGGATAATATCGCGCCATACCCGGGGAATCAATCCAAGCGACTTCTGCGATGACCTACGATCGTCATTGGAAAAATTGGCTCCCGAAACCGATCTTGACAACATGGTAGATGGATACGATACGATGCTCCGCAAAGTTCCCGATGAGCATGCCCCGGAACAGGAACGGATAATCATCTTACGACCTCCATGCCATGGTACAATGAGTCACTGCGGTCTGCTAAGCAAGAACGTCGGCGCCCTGAGAGGAAATGGCTGCGATCTG
>JAUOBX010214760.1:0-11800 GCA_032360705.1 Eupentacta quinquesemita
AGTGTTGATTGCTGGTAGGAAGGAATGGTGTGGGTGGGGTGTTGGGGTGGGTGAGGGTGGGTGGGGGAGTGGTTCAATTGGTTGTCGCCCATAACAGTTATTACCTATACCTCTGGTAATACCTTCTAGGACCTTCTAGGGAATATGAATTTCTTGCTCTTCTGGAAAGCTCCAGTATACAGCTCAATGCTGCCCATTTGATATTATCTGCAGTTATTCACGGACTGCTAGATATGTTCGACATGGTTATTCAGGACACTGTGATCAACGGAGACTAGCTTCGATGAATGTGAATGAGTATCACGCTCCAACATACATCTCACTCAACCTCTCGCTTCGTGAAAAACCACCACCCTCGATTGAAAATTGTATTGATATAACTGTTTTCTATGTGAAAAATCGGGATGTTCTTTTGATGATCCGTTGACCATGCCCACAGTACCGAATTGTGTTTGAAGCATAAAATCGTGCCTGCACTTGACTAAGGATGATCTATTTCGTATGACACCTTCAAGAGTGACTTTCCAAAGCTTCAATGTGTACAATATCACAACTCGGATCATGACGTGTGCCGCTCTCATTCTAGTCTATGGTACCCGTTTTCTCCAAAATCTGGTATATACATGAACAAATGCCGTCGCCACTATGGTACCAACATAAATGTCGCACCATATACTGCATATTTGTGGGCAGAAGAAAGATGGAATATAGCATTTGGGATTCGGTTATCAAGAACTTTCACTCGAGTTCTACTTACTGTTCGCTTCGAAATTACCACAGATTGTAAAATTAAAATGACAAGTGCACTTCTGCAAAATCAAACATACAATTTATTGAACATCTGATTTGCCAATACATATACCTCGTTAAATACATATGCGAAAAGAAGGCAACTGTTAGGCACGGACAATAAATTGGAACTGATGAGGTTATCGTGGTTTAGCAAACAAGAGACAAACAATCTACATGCTCTCCGATAAATTCACAATATAATGTTGTCTTATCGAATTGTTCATACCCCATATATATTCGCCCTCTGTTCACTATTTGACAATTGGAATAAATGTTCATTCTTGTTGGCAATACTGTAGCATACAAGGGCTCCGTTTAACCTTGCGGAGCCAGCTCCGACCGTGAGGTGTTAGATTCGTTTTGTATTATTAATAAGCACAATAATTAGGCCATTGGTACGTATTTCGACCTAATGTCGTGGAAGCTTCCCAATAACAGTTTACTCCCATGTAATAGGGGTGACACAATATTATTGTGTAAGAACGGTATACACGTTAAACAATGATCAATACCAACTTTCGGTGTTACTCTGACAATGATCACATGTTTCAATACCTAACATGCAAACGAGATACAGAATATACACATAACTAACAGCAACCCAATGAAGATAACACTTACAAAAACATACTTCGATTTTGTTGGCGGTGTTACATAACAAAGATCATTCGTTGAACAATAAATTGAACAAAAATATCATTTTTTCTCAACTTATCATATCACATGATGATTTAGCCATGATCAGGGATGGAGTTAGCCATGATCGCTTCACAATGTCGATCCCCATGCACCCGAGACTGAGGGGAATTTGGAATGAAGAGAGGACAATTGTTTTGTAATGGACCTATCTGAGGCATCACCGGACACCAACTAGGCGGAGCCAGAGTAAAATCATTCCCTGTCAAAGTTTCCATGATATTTCAATGCCCAGAGCTGTGAAGTTTGATTTGCTGAGATTCTGTTTAATATTCCGAACATCGGAAAGACGAAACGTGCTCTAAACATTCCATATGTTCATTCTCCTTTGAGTAAACTGCAAGGTGTAGAGTATTGCTCGGAAAAAGTAGATACACTATTGATTCTTCCCGAAGCTCTTACGACTGTATGATAACGAAGTGGACATAATATTGATACCAATAAGAAGCGCTATTTGATCAATAACTTACGGACACGTGTTAACAACTTAACAGGGTACCCTCATCGTGATGACCCAATATGGGTCTAAAGTAACGTGAAGTTTGACAAGACAATATGAGGTAACAGTTCAAGGTGGGGTGTGACGACAGTCAGATGATTAGGCACATCCTGTTCCATTTATGGCTTCATCCGGTTCATTAGGAAATGTATGGCTCCATTTCTTACGTCAGCAGGAAATAATATGGCTTCATATCTCGCTCAATTAGGAAAACAGAGACTCCTGCGAATGTTCACTCACTGAACATTTCCCGGGCAAATATGCGGTTTCTACCGGTCATTTATCCCACCATCGTTAGCGCAGTCGATATTTCTTGAATTTGCGAGTCTACCCGTCGTTCCAGAGGTGTGTTCAGAGTAGCACCGTTAGTCACTGGTACATACGGGCTAACTGGCGTTGCTTGATAAGGCGAATGAAAACGGTCAGATTCTGTGAAGACAAAATGGTGAAGAAGGTAAAGCTCAGATTATTGTGTGAACAACTCAGCGAAAAGTCGTCATTCTTGACTAGGTTAGCAAGTCTCATCAAGGGGCTTTTTCACCGCAAGTGAAGCGAGGCGGGGGAACCGAGCGACTTAATACGTAATTGAAAACCGTTATAAATCGTTGGAAGGTTTCATACTACCAGCGAGCGAAGCGACGCGACGCGACGCAACTCGAACTCCTCGCTAGCGACTCGCTGGCATAATGTGAACCTATTAATTTCGCGGGTCGAACTGCGGACTAGAATAAAAGTACATACACATACTGCGAGGTGTTTTGGCGGATGTTAGAATATCAGGGAGGGATAGACGGAAACAATTCATGTTGGTTCAAGGTATGTGCGCCCTGGGTACGAAAAAACATCGAACCAAAAAACTATGCATTGGAAAGATGAGTGTGAGAGAAGACGTATAGTTACATTCTTTATCTGATATATCAGCGTTAAAGATAGTTACTGTTGAGAATAATGGTCATTACGGAAATCCGAGAGCCCCCATTATAACCTTTTTATTACTAATATTGTCATAGGCCTGTATTTGCATGTTTAACGCATCATTCGTCCGCTTGTATTCGCTCTTAGTATGAACTTGAAGAACCAGCGAGCGACCTACCACCCGAACGTTGACCGCTGGAGTCGCCATCGCTCGTAACGCTTTTTGTGTGGGAGCACTTGCACGTATAGCTCGATAAGTACTCAAGCTATTGCATTTCGCGACTGCGCCACTCGCATGGTAATCGTTCAGGCACGACACAAACAGGGTCACGTGGCAATTTCGAGGGATAGTAGACCAATCGTAGGCAATCAAAATTGGTTGGTATATTTCCTCCAATGAAACGAAGTTATGATGATGACTGCTAGTATACATTACCACAGGAACAAGTCACTAGATGACTTACCTCGTTCTGAAGTACGATGAATACGTGCACATATTGACTGTAATTGATTTAACATAGGAACGAATTAGTGTTATAGGTACACTTTCTTACCTAGAACGAGTGAGATATGAAATAATGCCTGCTGATATAGACTTACCTTAGGAACGAATGAGTGATCGGTCTATCTTCTTCCATTCTGGTTAAAGATCCTAGCGTTTTCGATTACGTTGTTCCTATGTCTGTTTTGCGAGAGTAGACTTTGTTGTTTCCGGAGAGCCTCGTATGTCACCAGTCCTGGCTGCACGAAACCCCTTTTGTAACTGTTTTTGTAATCTGTTGAAGACAAGTAACGCATTCATGGAATGAGTAGTTTTTGTTATCACATTAAGGCCAACCAATTTTAATTTCTATCTACCACCATATTTCTCCATGTCAGATGGAGGCTCCAACCTCAGTCGGGTCATCACCAGAGGCATTGCAATTGAACCTGTTGCTTCCCCAATGAATCCCAATACAATTAGGAACTGTTAGCATGGCGAAAGAGAGAGAGATGCGCGGGAAATGGGTTGTTGTCGTTGTTTCGAACGGATGCCCTCTTCGTATTATTATACTGCCTTTGAACAGATCCACCCCATGATACTGTTTCTGTGCTGAATCCATCCCACTAATCTCTCTCTTGAACTGCAGGGCTTTTAATGAGCCACTCAGATGCAGAGTGACCACAGCAAATAAACTGTCAGTATTTTGGTGACTGGCAGCACATTTTATTCTGCCTGGCTTCTGCTGCTGTCTGGGCTGTTTGGTTATAGTGATTGATGGTTACGAGACCTTTTTACTGAATGCGGCAATGAGATGAGGTGAATGAAATGTGGCTTTCTGGTCGTGGCGGTGTCCTTATTCTATACGAATATTAATATTGATATTCTAACGGAAGGGAAATAGCATGCCATGTACCCTGTGAATGATTCGCAATACATCCGGTATGTAGGTATGCGCCCTCGCCAGTGAGTATACCTGTGAAACGAGATGTCCCAAGGGTACGATGATTGACAGGATTTTCATTTGGGAAATTGACAATAATTGGTGGCTACCCAGATGCATTTCGATAAATAAGTTGCCGTTTTGTTGTGCAATCGTCATTAGAAGAAGAAATGAAAGAGGTAGGCAATTTGTATTTCGCCAAGCATATGATAAAGATTGACAAAGTGCCGCCAAAATGCATTAATTCACGTATGGTGCCTCTTTATAGATTAACAGTTATTAGTGACTGCATTGCACAGATCGTTAGTGATGTTGAACTAAGTATTCGATTCTCAGTCGATGTAGAATTCCGATACAAACCCAAAACATAACATAACACATATTAGTCACATATTTATATATAGCGCCTTTTCCAAAGAGGCTCAAAGCGCTTTACAGAGAACACAGTTAGAGAAAGTAAAAGTAATAGGTCTTTAACAGAGATTTGAAAGAATTTACAGAAGTAGCGAAACGCACATTGTGAGGCAGACGGTTATACAGACGTGGGGCAATTGCAGCAATGGAGCGATCACCGTAACTGATACGAGTACGGGGAATGTCTAAAAGGCATTCAGACTCGGATCTCAGACCTGACCTAGATTCATGTATGCTGACTAATTTCAGCATCGCCGTGAGAAGTTTTTAACAGAATCAACATAATTTTGAACGGAATCCGATGACCAACAGGGAGCCAATGTAGGTGACAAAGTATAGAGGTGATATGGCTGTGTCTGTTAGTGCGGGTTACAACCCGAGCAGTAGTATTAAGAACTCTCTGTAACCGCCTAATGGCAAAAGCTTGTGCACTTCTTGTAAAACTGGATCGTTCAAGCCGCCGAGCTATAGCTGATGCTCAATCCACAGACGTTACAATACCCGCTATTGTTATATGACTGGTAAAATGGATTGTTAGAATACAGGTAGCTGGACAGTAGTCTCCTACACGTCTCACAACATCCCGGCCTCGAGCAGAAACAACACCATGTATCATGTGTTGCAACAGCAGACGTTGTGAGAGACGAATTTTCTCCTTCAACCTCACATTTTCAGGCCTACTTTTTTTTACCTAGTCCCTAATCCACCCTGTTCACACATCTGTTTTGTTGTTGCATTCAGTTGTTAGTTTTTCTAATTTCTTCATATGTAGCCCAACAACTCATATACAATGAAACAGCCAAGGATCCCACCCCTGTGCAGATTGACTCAGTTTAAAGGTTATGAATGACGTAAATCGCATTCGCCAACGCCGATAGTACATGTACTGAAGGCGGAATAACACAGCGGGGGATCCTGTTGCTGGGTTGCATATTCAAAGATTGTATCGAACTCCGCATAGAGTTGAGAATAAAAAAATCGTGAACGCAGTGGGTAGTAGGTAAAGAACTGATGTACTTTACCCCTTAGTAAGGTTTTTTTCAACACTCCTCAAGATACACATGTGTTGATCTATTCACATAGACCATGGTTTTTGTATATATATATATACGAATTGATCAACGTGTGGGATGACAATTCCATACATTTCATTGTTGTACTCGCACATGTTATAAATAATATGATATATCATCACATGTTATAATATAATTATTAGGTCTATTTAGGCTGGGAAGAGCTAGTAAGATACTTACATGAATCGTCGACAAATCTTCTTCCGGACATTTTCCTTACTATACCCCCAAGACGTCCCCTGTCGTATTTTGGAGTTGTCCTCTTGTACGCAGCTCGGTACTGATACAACGGATTGTAAACGTCGTCATCGTATTCAAGGAGGTATGCTTGTGAGTAGGGTACAGATGGAAGAACCAGGACGATTATAAGGAGCAAGGCATTTATGGTCAGCCTCTCGGAAGTTTTCATGATTGATCTGTTGTAGAAGAGAGAGAAACAATGCTGCCAATTATTGCTGAACTGTATTGAAAACACATGAAGCCTTCAGTTCAATCCGGCACCTCATTAAATTGTTGTGGTGTTGTCTTTTTTTTATTTGCTTTATCCCGATGAATATTCCAGTACGACCCCGGAAACATCGGTTGCCTAATTACTCCTGAAATGATTCGAAACCATTCCGGATACATTCCCTTGTTTGTTTTCATGGTAACCTAACGTAGTTCCATTAACGTAACAACGCTAATACCACATGGGTTCTGCTGGAAAATTTGTTCAGAACAAAAAAAATTATGATTATCTGTTAGGTATGATTTAACACGCCTCTTGCTCTGAACGCTCATCAAACATATGCGTGAAAACTCGATGTTTGGTTGACCTAGGGTGTTATCATTGTCCACTGTTTGTCCTATTTGTGATTAGTTTTTTCGGAACGGTTATTCTTGTAATATTGATGTCTCAAGTGAACATATCCACTGCTTGCCAAGAAATATGTATTCTTCAAAACAGGCTTTCTAGCGATATGTTCGTTCTTGCGTTTCAGCAGACCCACAGGAGGCCCGAGAGGAAATGATCTCAAACTTTAGACTTTAGAAAGAGACATTTGAATTACGAGTAACACCTGAGATGCTGATCATTGTACTTTCCATCGAGCAATGGTTTGTGCAGAGAGTGCGCAGGATACACTCACAAACCTCAAACCTCACATTAGAGAGCACAATTTCCTCCCATTCGTTGATAAACCAGGAGAGTTCAATAGGAAAGTACGAACAGGAAAAACTTGATTAAAAAGATATGTAGATATATATATATATTTTATGGATGTGATAGTTAAATTATATATGGATGACTGACAAACTGAAAATAATAATCGACGTACCACTTTGGTTTGGTTTATTTCAGTTTTATTTGACAGGGGTCAGGAAAGTTATATTCTTCATTGACCCCGAAGTCAACAACCCGAAAGTACCAGGAGAAACGTCCCAATACCTAACAAATCTACTTCTTAGAAAACATTCACTCTCTGCGAGGAGAAATGTTCACAAATATCTACCCTGCAGCGGTGTCGCGGGGGCCATGACCCCCATTGGAAGTAACAATGATAAACTGAACAAAAAGTCGACGGGAAGGTATTCGATTACATGGAAAAACAGAAAACCGGAATGCAATCACCACGGATACGTCTCAGCTCAATCGAAGTAAGACCGAGACGACCGAGTCTTTCCTCGTGAGATAGATCAGGCAGCCAACGTCACCTTCCCAACAGTCCAACACACTGCTTGGACACCAGGATCCTTTCTGAATTACTTTGATGACTACTTTGGCCATTTAACCTGGAGTAAACATCTTGATTGTGACATGCACAACTCTCCACTTATCAGCATTGACGAACATTTATCAATCCGGAGACCATTCTAATATTATAATCAGATCCCCTTAAACTTTGCGAGAGAAAAATTGCGACATCATCACTCGGAACGACCTCCCGCGAATTGTTCAACTTTGAACGAAGGCAATTCACAAGGTATCCGTAGGTGGAAAACGTGACTATTGCACGATTACATGATATCTGGTTCCTATATAGCGCTTTATCACTGAGTTTAAATCGTTCTCAATGCGCTTAACAGTTATGACCCTTGATCATCAGTGACTTGTCAATCCCGCAATTTATACTGGGCATTTCTTTCTGTTTTCTACATGACGCACAGACACTATGTATCACGTACGCGTGTCCCCAAGTAGACATCCCATTAAGGTTGCCACATACGGCGCACGATAATATGTACGAGTCACATCACATGGTTCTCAATAACGCCTGGGTGGGTCGAGCTATAAGAAAAGCCAGCCGGCCGGGATTCGAACTCGCACCTTTCGACTTTAACTCCGTCGGTAGCAGAACATTTTTTTTGGAAACAACAGAATAAGACAGTTCACTGATGAGATAATTCTCCTATTATAATAATATGATGTCGAGTGTCACCGCAGTACGGAAACGCACAAACGGGACTGTGCACAAGGAGTTCTTCTGACAATCACTGAAGGAAACTGCTGCTATTTCTTCAAGCAGTAAACGAATACGAATAATACTCCCAATACCAAGCAATCGAATCGTCAAAGATCAGGCGGATTGGTTCTGAATTGCAGGGGTAATGACTGTATGTGTGCACAAGTTAACAGTAATGCTATGAGCGGTCGGTTTGGTATATTTTGTACATACATCTCCTTCATTCACGATTTCTCAGACATGTTTTCAAAATTCCATCGGTGCTGACCAATATGCTAGAGGCAATGTGAATCTTTTCCATATTTATTTCTGTACATCTATGCGTGTATATTAATATCCATACTGGTTGTGTCTTTTCCAGGAAAAAAGTACTGGTACGCATAAACACAGATGCAACTGCAACTGCTCATGCATTCCTGATGACCACTTCCCGTCAGCGCCAGTTTTATCTACTTTAGCCATCAAAACTAAACTCTCACGCCACTCTCTCACGCTTGCCTTTACATGTAGCCCCTGGGTACGAAATTGGTAGGCTAGGCCCCCCATCCGTCGAATCACAAGTGGCTTCATCAAGTTATCCGAATGAGTGGGAAACTACTACTCCGATGAATCTTAACCTACTCTCTCCGATATTTACACCCTGCGGTGATGGTTTGAGTGAGCAACATGTTTCCAGCTAATGTTATGGATTGCCCTAACTGAATAATCACCAGCAAACTTCGTAGACGAACTGATTGCCTCTATTTTTTGTTTATCAGTATAATGATTTGTTCATTCTGTTATTATTCTGTTGTCTGACCAACCTCCCCAATGTAATCATTTGGCTCCCTTCTTATTTTGAAAATCACGTTTTTTTAGATTATTCCGTGAGCACGAAATATATTTATTGTCTATTAAACGCATGCAGTACATTGTTCAATTATCAGACGTTCGGATTATGCTCGTCGTCCACATTCCTCTTTTTCTTGTGATCGTCTTTTATTTTGTTGAAACGTGTGAATGGCTTAACGAAAACGAAAATTTATGGGCCAATTCGAAAGGATCATAGTCTCAATTGTAAGGCTTTGCCGCTCTCCCAATAAACTAAGCTAAACTAAATTCCGTGCAAAATACGGTTTCTCGTCTTCGATGCGGAGAACAAGTACGCACGAGCTTGTGCTTGAACGAATGGGCATTCGATAAACGCGGACGAACATTTATCACAACAAAAGGAGAGTGTGTGGAAATGAATACGAAATTATCAATTCTAGAAGAGAAACTAAGTTAATATAATTATATCTGATATGAGGGTGATGGATTCAGTTATAAACATTTACGCAGGAAAGTAGGAAACATTTTCACACTGAATTCTGTCTCCCGAGTTAACGCTTGAATACCATTCCGTTTAATTTATTCAGCCTCACGTACTCGTGGTTTGTTTTACGATAGCGGAAACTGCATTTGAGGCCACTCAGGTTAACCATGACATCTAAAACGGTATGTCGTTCAGTCCACGACGTCCATGAATCAGTAATGGTAACGAATGAAAAGAGCTGAACATTTCTTCAACATTTTGTTTGGACAAGGCAAATAGCGTATATTGATCGGTATTATAATAGTAAGAATGAAAGTAAACTGCGATGTGTATTCGTTGCCTAGGAACAGACCTTCTGTCTGATATTATGTTTCCCGGGAGAGGTAACAATATAGACTAAGATAGCGTACTTGCCCTAACTATTTAATGTTTCAATGGATGTATACTATCGAGGTTATTGGAGATAACTCTCCCTCAAGTGGGAATACTCGAATACCTATCTAATACTCGAATCATCTACATTCTGCAAGAATAAATAATGTACATGATATATAGTTTCATGTTATCACTGTTTCAACACTAGCCGGGTTAGAAAGTGATCCACACTACTATTCACCCTCCATTTACATCGTGGTTCGGCAATTTCATATGACTGCAGTAAGATGTTTCGAGAAGCAATTAATCCTATACAATAGCTAATATTGGCAGACCTGGCCACTTGAAATAGACTAACGCCCTGGACGGCGAGATATACAACAAGAGCTCTCAACTTCCTGTGTAATCTAAATTGTCAAGCACGTGAAGAGGTCTTTAATAACATATTGAAGTGGTCATTAAGCCTTTTAAAGCCATCTTTTCGTAGACGCCTTCCCGTTTTCCACGATGTATGCAGATGAATTGGACCTCCCAGCCATTGGAATTTTGTACATGCACGCAAGCGTGTAGTTTTCGGAAGCTTCGAGGGCGGACAAAAACAAAATTGCCTCGGGTAAACGCCCAGGCTGAGTTTACTGACCCCCAATGGCCCCTACCTCCCAGGGCTCCATAGCTGGGCATATATATATTCATAATATGCAGCGAAGAACTGGCGCACTTCTCCTCCCCGATGCAAAAACTACTAGAGGATAATCCAGTTCTTTTTCCACTTAGAGGGATTCCTGAATAATTATTCATGGATGGCCCAAGATGAGAGTTTCATATCCAGTGTACGATGGGCAAAACAAATGAAATGCTACCCATTATGCATGTGACACAAAACAGTATAAACTGTAAGCATATGGCATACATGTAGGCCCACTGTATGTAGGGGAATTATGCATACACGCGCTTCTTACGCTTTCCTACTACAGTACTAATACAATATTTAGCTACATGAACTCATATTCACGTACTTATCCACTATTCGAAAATAAACTGTTATGAAATCATAAAGTATTATGTAACAGACGGAAGATAACATTATGCAGAATAGGCTATATTTGCTCCATGTTTTGTTGTACAAAAGACCCAAGAATAAAGGAACAAATCCGATATTCTCCACTGTTGTCTGAGGAAACATACCAAACCACCAAAATACACTCCTTCCGCAATGTGGGTATCCCACTAGAGTTTACTGCTGCTTTTTGATCAATATTGGGAGCGGTTGTGGTCAGGTAACATTCTTAGGGATAATAACGATTATCTGTCGTGCTCTTATTATCATCATTCGATTCAGTTATGTATCCATTTATTCATTCATTTTAATTCTAGGGTTTCGATGCGCCGAAACAAGTAAAAAAAATACAAAAACAACAGATGCTATTGAAACAAAAAGGTTTTCAGCCTCGATTTGATCTCGAAAGGTTGCCGGGCATTCCAAACAGTTGGAGCTGCCACAGAAAATGCCCTTCTACCATAGGATGTTTTTTATGTGAGGTCCAGGCTTTAGCAATCGCCGATTTTAGGAACGAAGATTCGTGTTTGTTGAAAAGGAGAGTAATTGTGTAAGATATGCAGGAGCGAGACCATTCACTGCTTTAAAGGTGAGCAGGAGTATCTTAAAAAGTATACGCTCTTCCACTGGAAGCTAATGGAGTTTACGAATAGTAGGTGTAATGTGATCGGAGCGTTTGATACAGGTGACAACCTGTAAGGCAGACAATAAAGTAGTAGGTAGACCATACAGAAGTGAATTAATATAATCCAGACGAGAGGAGACGAACGCATGGACTAGACGTTCTGTGGACTTCTGATCTAAATATTTGCGTAGACGT
>JAUOBX010214871.1:0-11799 GCA_032360705.1 Eupentacta quinquesemita
ATCCATGCCGAGGTCTCTCAGCTCGATAGCCAGAGAACAGATCTCATAAACATGACGTGTCCCATTCCTCTTCGGCAAACCTGTAAAGGAATTAGATACATTTTGTTTTACACATTGTCATGCACACATCACCGTAGCGTAGCAGCAAACAACTCGCTCAAGTAGAATAGAGCGAGTACCGAGGAAGCATATATTATAAAAGGTCCTCCCTGAACCTACTGTTGGAACTTTCTGGCGATCGCAAGATAATTCCTGATTATTCCTCGCCAGGCTCGTAAAACTTGTCAACATTTCCTGGCACGAAGGACATTGGGGACTTCACCGCCGTCAGGAATGTTGTGGTTTCGACGGTATCTGTCGGATGGAATTGACAGATTTTCCCCTCAACATCCTACACTATCGTAATTTTTTTTTTATCGACGGATAGTTCATTGTTGGCTATGTTTGCTGTTAATTCGTAATTTCAAGCTTTCGATTCGGTTAAGTACAGCCATAATTAGACTTCATTTCACCTCATTTTTCACTACTATTTTCGGCCGTTCACTCGGTGAGTCATCGGGCAGCAATATAATAATAATACGGCTGTGTGTGCTGTGTGTAGCCATGGATAGTCCTTATGGAATCGGAGTCAGGCTCGTGGTTACCCCCTGGCGCTGTCAGCTTAGAAACAGTAAGTTCAGGGAGACAATTTTCTAATGAATTACTGCGCGTACCGGTGCTGCGTTGATGTTGCATCACAACAACGGGATTTTGTGGAACATCTTTGGTTGAAAAAATCTTGATCACCATGGCAGCAAGCCCTGCCACTATGTATATATGGGCTATATACACACAGTACAATATAGGTCCACCTGTATACGGCAGGCTGAATTCTGCAAACCTTTCTAACCAACAAAAACAAAGAAACAATTTAACATGTACAGCGGGATTAAATGATAACGAAATAGATCTATATGAATTCAGTGACCGATATCAATTGACCAAATTAGACGTCGAAATAGGTCAGACACGCCCCTCTCTAGGTAACAAGCTCAGGCAGTTTGTGTTACAAGTTAGAGCAGAAAACAACATCAAATATTCCGGAAGAATATTCTGAATCATCATCAGTGACGACAATATTTCACTTTCTAATAAATATTCAACTCAACCGGCCATGCAGCTACTGTGACCATTTGACCTGGTTACAATTGAGTTTGTTGCTTCAGTCATTATATCCCCGGGACTCGTTAAGCGTCTGGGGATATTATGGTTTTGGGGTGTAGCCGCCGCCGCCACCGTCTCCGGAAACATTAGGCGTTAGCGCAATAACTCTCTAACGCTTCATCCGATTTATCCAAAACTTGGTAGACCTGTCCACCCTAGTAAAATATTGGATGGGTTCGAAAGTGGGCGTTGCAGCATGACTGCTGCCCTCTATATCGCTCGTTTATGCACAAATATCAAGTTTGTCCATTTTACACGAGACTTGGTGGGTGGGTACTACAGTTGGTCCCGAAGAACGGGACAACAATTTCAAGGTCACCAAAGGTCAAATGTGCGTACTTTATGCAATTTTCCTAACTTCATCGGATTTGAATGAAACTTGGTAGATGTGGACTACCGTTGATCTCGAAAAACATGATCATCATTTCAAGGTCACCGGAGGTCAAATGTGCGTAATTCATGCGCCTTTATTTTAACTTTGACAGATTTGAACGAAACTTGGTAGATGTGGACTACCGATGATCCCAAGAAACATGACTGTCATTTTGAGGTCACCGGAGGTCAAATGTGCGTGATTTATGCAATTTTCCTAACCTTGTCGAATTGGAACAAAACTTTGTGAATGTGGACTATACATATTGTTAGTTGATTCTAAACAATATTTTGGTCATTTAATAGCCATCTGAGGTAAAAACGACATGAATTATGAAATTTTCCTGATCACCGGAGGTCAGTATCCATGAATACAGCGGGGATATACACGTGGGCGGTTTACCCACCTGCACATGTCTAGTTTCATTCCTGCGAGTCTGCGACGCTCAAAAGCGTCTTGGATTATTATGGTTTTGAGAGTGTAGCCGCCGCTGTCTCCGCCCAAAACTATTTGACGCTTTGTCTGATAAATCTGACACTTGGTACACATGTCCGTTCTGGTAAAATATTGGATGACTTCGAAAGTGGGCGTTCCTGCTTGACTGTTGCTCTCTAATTTGCAGGTGATTGCGACATGACACATGGTGGGTGTAGACTCCAGTTGGACCCCCCAAAAGATGGAGGAAATTCAAAGGTCACCGGAGGTCGAGTGTGCAGTATTCATTAGATTATCCTAACTTCGTCGGATTTGAACGGAACTTGGTGGATGTGGACTACAGTTGGTCCTAAACAACATTTTGGTCATTCAAAGGTCGTCGGCGGTCAAATTGACATGTGTTACACAATTCTTCCGATCGCCGAGGTCAATATTCATAATTAATACGGGGTGGTTTAACAGCATGCACGTGTCTAATTTTCACAGGAGCTGATGGAATGGGAATGGGAGCTGATGAAACTCATTTGTAATAGTTTCATGTTGACTTTGCACAGCGCAGCTGCTACTTCGTACCCAAGCGCTTTACAGATATTACCCTGATCATGAGAAACTGGTACATTCTCAGCTCTCTGACAATCCAGGAGAATAAGTTACAGCTGCTATGGGCGCAGACTGTACTTTGGTTCCCTAACAGTTCCTGAAAATGTTTGGTAGGACACGCTAATATTGGAGATGTGGATCATTGCCCAAGGACGCACCAGTACCGCCAACTGGCTGGGACTTGAAAGGGCAACCTTCCGTTCACCAGTCTTTAGTAGGCTCAGCCGACTAAGCTCATCAGACCCCATAGGGTTCAGCGCTCTCTATAAGGCTATAATTACAAATATCTACTGGAGAAATGTTCCTTTTTCAAAGACGTGACCCCAGAGTGTTAGGACCAACAAAATCCTCGAGTTAAAGTTGGTGAAAATCGAGAATAGTGTAGCATAATGTCATTATGGGGAAACCTTTATGCCTGGCACCATACTTCTACACGGTCATGACTGCACAGATCCCTCAGATTTTAGTTATATTCTAACTGAGGTAGCAGTGGACGAACAATCTCTCAAAGCAGGGGACATTGGTGGTACAGCAGGCAGACCCTGTATGTGTCATTTACAGTAAAAGTAAAGGGGAACAAAATATATTTATTTGAAAGCTTTTATTCAATGATCAGCTACCATGATCAATTATAAGCATGAAACGGTGACATAAAAAACAAGTGAATGTAAATATCAACTCACAACAGCGTGCCCACAAAAGTGTGTGTCAAAACGGAGCAGAAAGACTGTGATTAGAAATGTATATATATTGTAATAAGCTGTTCAAGGTATATGTGGTGATTATATATGGTTTTAGGTGAAATGTGTGCAAAAATATAATGTAATGAATCTACTTGTATTCTGTTATAATATACCATACATTTCGTGGGTGACTGGACCACAATAAAGTGAGACTGATAGCCAGCTGACAGGGAAGCACCTCACCACATCAACCAACCGATTCCAATCACCTGAACATGTGTGAGCCCGACACTCCTGCACATTATTTTAATGCTATCATCAATGCGTAGTAAGCCAAAGATATAGGTCAATCGATGTTGTAATACTCCATGACGGTACATAGAAACACTAAAAGGACCTAATGCACCATGCATGGCAGGTGGCTATTACTGATCGCTGTCAGTGCTACATGAACCACATTCTAGGCACCTTTCAGGATGTGGCCTGGATAAACATTTACAGTCAGCAATACTGCAGCTTTTACCAGGAAGCACACTCATTTGCACTGAGCATTCGAAATTAACATGAATATCAACTGCATATATGACGTTCCTCCAGTAAAAATACTAGAATAACTAGATTTCTGAAGGCAAGAATATTCAAGGTAGCAGTTAAATTGAACATACATGAATCTAAGGTCAGTGGAAGTATAAATCCCCTTTTTTCAAATTGCAGTGTAATGCTGCCAAACTGACACCTGAATTACAGTCTAGTTTGCGAAATTCATAAAAATTTGTCGGATTTTCATGGAACTTGGTGGGTATGGTCTACTTTCCCTACCAAGGAACTTGAGAGCAGAGTTGGGGTCACTGGAGGTCATCTGATTTCCATAATTTGCATAATTTATGTGAATTCCAAGATTACCACCAAACTTGGTGGACTTCAGTCCCAAGAATTTGAATCATATCCCATACTTCCATTGGTATTTAAAGCATGTTATGAGGTACCAAGGGAAGGTACATTGTTGCTACATGTTTCATACGGTATGAAAGATGATAGGCATTATAGAAAGTGACATTGCCTAAACATATCTAGCTCAGGTGGAGAGCTCCCTGATCTCATTCTCGTTGCGTAATAGTGTATTGAGGTATCAAGCAAAAGTACAGCCCTGAGGAAGTTTATTAAATAGGTGAGAAACGTTTCCTAAAATTGTTGAAGTGAATGAAAAGTGTAAAGAAAAAGTGTAACAAATATTCAAAAACAACATGGTCACAGTGGAAACACTGAGTGACACACATAATGCATGAAGTATGCACAATATAAAATAAGCTAATACCAGCACATCTTTGGTAGAAAGCTCCTTGATATTTCTTCACACAAGTACAACTATCTAAATAAAAATAAAGATGATAAAACGGTTGAATATCATAACAAAATGAAGCGATGCCTTAAATGCATCACTCCGTATTGCTTTCAAAAGAGCATACAGATCTTATGTACAGCCTTTCCCCTCATGCTCTCAATATTTATCTACAATGTCCGAGTCTTCACTACTCATACAGGTTAGGTTGGTCAATATTATCGTTAGCGCTCAATACATAGGATTTTAGGTAATGGTTATCTAGATGACAATTCCCAACCGAATTGTAATTTCGAGGGTCACATGAACAGACAGCTCGCCCACTCATGTGCATTACACTGATGCCAATCAACAGGTCAGCTACTGTGCCATTGGCACACGTGCTGATGGGTATCGGATTAGCTCAGTCAGTAGAGCTTTGAGATTGTGATCAGAAGTTTGAATCACTGCTTGCTTTCCCGGTGCCTCGTACCACACATGCATTTCTGGACACCTTGTGGGATGACTTGTGTGATGACCATATTTGGCAGATCTATTGGGATGTCCCATGGGGGCCGCGATGATGTGATACAACTTGTTCGTGCGTTAGAAGAGGACAGAATGAAACGCGCACTATAAGGTGTGGGATTGACAAGGTACTAATGATCAGGGGTAGAACCTGTGAAGTGCTTTGAACATGTCATCGCCATGAGAAAGTGCTATATATTTTGAACTGTTGTTATGACAGGAATCTGGGGGAACAGCTCTGTTCAGTTTCGTGTTAGTCAAATACTTTCTCGTCATGGGAGTTTTGAAATATTTTTCTGCTGACTGCACAGTATGTATGTGAGCATGACTGCCAGTGTACTCAGTCAAACCTTGTCTCACTGTCACCATCATATCACTAAGATAAAACAGTGAGCTGGTTCAACCTAATCAACCCTACTTGTTCCCTAAATTAGCCTTCCATTCATCTATTGTCACACCTGATGCAGGACAATACCATTTGCCATTGAACTGGGAATGGCCGGTTGATTTCGATTTGTGTTGTGCGCACGTGCCACAATTGTAATGCGTCTCCCCACCATCTTTGTTCAGCCGTTTTTTGGGTGGTTCTCCCCGGGCTGCACGCTCCCGGTCCTCTTGTGCAGCCCTCTGTCTTCGCCACTCGCGCTGGCGAGATCTAGCATCTGCTCCGGGAGGTTCTTGAGCTGGTCCAGGAGGTGCATACTGCGGCCAACCATAGTAACCAGGCCCTTGTCTAGGAGCAAGCCCTCGCCAGGGTGTAGGCCCTTGCCAGGGAGCAGGCTCTTGCCAGGGAGGGGGCCATTGCTGCAGACCAGGAACGGGCCCATGCTGGAGAGCAGGCCCTAGCTGGAGAGCGGGCCCTTGCTGGGGAACTGGAACAGGCCCTTGCTGTAGAGGGCCTTGAGGGGGAGTAGGCCACGGATGATTACA
Source organism: Eupentacta quinquesemita (assembly GCA_032360705.1). Classification (NCBI taxonomy): domain Eukaryota; kingdom Metazoa; phylum Echinodermata; class Holothuroidea; order Dendrochirotida; family Sclerodactylidae; genus Eupentacta; species Eupentacta quinquesemita. Next base: position 6,071 of record JAUOBX010214871.1, read on the forward strand.
CGGCCACTGGTAATGGCCAGGCCATGGAAAGGAACTGGGCCAAGGCTGGGGGCTGGGCCAACGCTGTGGACCAGGCCATTGCTGGGGAGCAGGCTCTCGTAGTAGGCCAGGTCCTTGCCCGGGGACAGGCTCTTGTTGTGGAGGAGGAAACGCCTGGAGATCAGCTGGTGGTGGATGCAACTGTGCAGTCATAGCTTTAGTGGTTGCAGTTTTCTTCTGCCTTCTTTGAGGTGGCTGTGCTTCACCCTCCCTGTTCTCGGGCTCCTCAAAAGTGAGGGCGAGGTGTGGCCGCTCTACAGGTTCTGATGGACGGTCCCGTGGTGGTTCCAGTCGTTCCTCAGACACAGGCACTCGCTCTCCCAGGACTACCCCCTGCAACAATGTATCCCGGGCCGTCCTCTTTTGTCGCTTGTTCAACCTGGAAAAGAAATTGCATTGTTTTAGACATTCATTCAATAATAAGTTGGTGCCAGGGATGGATTTGAGTCCGGCCAATCCGAGTCCAAGTCCGAGTCCCTAGCATCCGAGACCGAGTCCTCAGCTCCGAGTCCGAGTCAAGACCGAGTCCTTGAGTCCGAGTCCCGAGTCCCCGAGTCCTTATACAAACTCGACATTCCAGCCAAAATGTACAGTATCAGGTTTTGCTGTCGTGTATCTATGGTCCTACATGGCTCAAGCTACTCGAGAACACGATTAGGCCCTGTCAAGAATTTTGATGCATCATTGGGGTCATCTTAGTACTTTCAGCATGTTCGATACAATGATTTTTCATGGTTATGGGTGGGATAAGTCGAATAACCGAGAAATGTGCTTGCAACAAATCAGTGAAGGACTCGGAAAAGGACTCAGACCGAGTCCCCGAGTCCTTTGGGCCGAGACCGAGTCCGAGTCCCTAGCATCCGAGTCCGAGTCCGAGTCCTCTAAAATCGGTCTCGAGACCGAGACCGGTCTTGAGTCCTCCATCACTGATCCCAATAGGGCAGCCACATACAGCACACGCTACTATTTACAAATCACCTCCAAAATACGCCTGGGTTGGACGAGGCACAGGAAAAGCCATTCGACCGGGACTCGAACTCGCTACCTGATCACGAGTCCAATGCTCTACCGACCGAGCAAATCCGATCCCCATCAGGCGACATTCGAGTGATCATCAGCACTTTCCAGTTTCCAAGGTCGTAGACAATATCAAGTCAATTTGCCGAATGAAATTGATCATGAAAATCAATTTCTGACAATCCCTCCAAAATGGAGTTGCTGCTATCTCGGGGCCAGGTTGTGCTCAAGATTCAAGATATCAATCAATCATGAAAAATACGTGACGAATCTATGAAAATCAGTATTTTTGCATTTCGCGTAGTGACGAATGTATAGATTCTTCAATGCAAAGTCAATGGCTTTGCTAGATGCAATATCATTGAAAAACAGCAAATATTTTTTTCGCGTATATAGTGACGAATACGTGACGAATCTATGAAAATCAGTATTTTCGCATTTCGCGTAGTGACGAATATCTTTGAAGCATATTATAATATAGAGAATATACGTTTCATCGTCCGAAATGTTATAAACAGCAAATTATAGCTTGTTTTCCTTCTATTCTACCCAGGTTATAGGGATTATATCGTTGTTTAACAGTTGGTTTAGCCGTTTCAAAATCCTGAAATCTTCGGAACGCGATTCCTCGAAATCAACTTTTCGCGTATTCGTCACTACGCGAAAAAGTTACGAAATGTTGACATACCGCGAAAATCAATTTTGAGTGCAATAATATCCATTCCGTATCATTCAATTTTTTAATCGTTAAAGAATGTCTAAAATGTCTAAATGTCTTATGGTGCGGAGCGTCAATCATCGTTACAGGATGCATATCCATCTGGTCATGCTCAAAAGGCGTGAGCATCTGTTACTGAATGTGACTCGATGAGCGATTGATCACAACCTTTTCGCGTACGACTCGTATTTCCCAGCTCTATTGGTGCTTTCTCTCATTTCACTGGCGAATACCATTTATCAGTTACTTCAGCATATACAGAGGAGGCGTGATCCCCTATGACTCCCTTATGTAACTGGCGGAAATTTCAGAGTGGATCTTCTCCAAGTAAAGTTTGCCCCATTGAAGATAAAGTCAAAGTACGTGAATATAATATATATAATATATTTTTTGTATGATTTCCCCTAATTGCAAAAGTCAAACTGCAACCTATACTAATTTGCATACGCCGTTGAGACTCCCCTGAAATCGATCGCAGAAGAAACCTCGCCGAAGGCAGAATATAATATCAATCCAAATTATTTCGCGTATTACCCCAAGAGATTCAACAATATCATGTATTTAAATAATTGAGATCATAATAGATGAGCCCAATCAGAAGCAGACAGCTGTCAACAGTATCCATGCTATTTAACCGATGATTCTACATGAAAAAAAACGTAATAAGAAAAAATGAATGTTTCCATTGTAAAAAAATCCGTGTGCACCGAATAGTTTGCAATAGTGGATATCATAATTCAAACTTTCGCATATGTTAAGTGTTCAACGTTTCTTTACCTTCATGAGGTCTTCATGAGTTCCTCTACATACTTGATATTATTACCCATGCTTAATGTTTCGATGCTATATTACTGAAACAGCTAGATGCGCCTCATTGCATGAACAGCATGTACGATGCCACCCGTTATCAATGCGTCCCATCAACATACCAACAAGATCCATGCGTCACCAGGCATGAACTTTCCCACACCTTCAATTCACTTTTCATCTCTGCAGATATTTGCCAATCTACGAAAAAGCACTATCCAAAATGGAATACACAGGATATCACTTTATTTGCCGAATGGTTGGGTAGCTTCCCATCAGTAAGTCACCAGCCATTTGTGCCGCTTTATCAACTTCAATATAAACTTAGCTGCGAACACCTGACTGGAGATCCACAAATCATGTGGTCAATCGTTTTTGGAGCCGCTGTCTTTAGGTCAACCAATATGTCGGAATTCAATTTTCCCGTCAGGGGAATTGGCTGCTATCGGATGAAGAGAGCTCGACGTGTTGTTCATTTAGGTAACCGAGGCTTTGCTGAACTCTAACGAGATAATCTTCGTCGTCCACATGGTCATTGACGGGTTGCTAATGGATTGTATTTATATCAGTGTCAATCGATTTGCGTAGTGCAGTAGTAGAGCAGCGCAGTAAATGGACGAGAGATGAGCAATTAATCACATTGAAATCACGGTATCATACATGAGATGCAGGAGAAACTACGTGGGCTTGTAACAGCAATTACGTTCACACAACTTCTTGTTTTCGAATGACAAACTCATGGTCACCAGTAACTTTATTACGATCAAAATCACAATTAGTATAGTTCGCTCATTGGACAAACTAATTGTTCATCTGATCGTTTATATTAGGAAAATATTGATCTGCAACTGAACATCAAGTTGTGACAGGATTATATTGACCTGCTACAGTTTACTTGAATGCAAGTCCATAAAGCCTGAATCAATCCAGTATATGGTATATAGTGATTGTTTTGTCATGAAACAGCACCACCGGATTCTTATATTGAAAGTGCTACTTGACATTATTCATTTTGCCTTTCGTTGAACTCCCATTTTTCCTGTAACCATGATTTCACTAATTCCAAAGTTACTCAAATTACCTATTACGAAGTTTTATTACAGAGTTTAGGGATGTATTTGTTTTTATAGATGAGCCAGTATTATGCCTTATCTCAGTCTATGTGTGTGTATTTACTTGAAAGGGACCAGTGGGGCCATTTCACGGATTGAGTAGAACTGAAAAGGAACCCATACAGTGTGTGGATAAGTTATCGTGTGGCGCGACCCACTCCTCTGAAGATCGTTAGTAACCTATATATTTTGTAAATCATTTATTCAATTATTCTACTTTAACAGATAGTCATTTATCAAAACATCATCAAATAAAATTACTTCAGTTCTCTAAAGGAATGTTCTCACCATTGGCAGGGTGTTTTGAGTATTAAATAATAAATTAGGTTGAAATATAGTGAACTGTACTATCCATACAACTGATGTACTGAGTTATATTGTGTACTGTAGTCATATTCCAGAAAATCTGTATATATCGTCCCCCTGTCATACAGTATGTATCTACGTTTCCATTCAAGATTACGCAGATTAATTTTGCTCTTCGTACTTTCTTGAGAGGTTAAAATGGAACTATTGAGCATCTTCTCTGTTTCTGTTTATTTGCGAAGTTTCTGTTTATCTGGAATATGACTTCAAGGATGTGCTTGAACGATTCACTTTAGATATCATTTGATTTAGCTATATCGACGACATAACACATCCGAATAATATTCATTTGTTACACTCATATTTCCAGATGTTAACAGGAAGAAAAACGTCCTAATGTCCTGACGATCGTTATTAACTATGAATATTCAGTTAACAGAATCATGGCAGCCTGGCAATCGTTGAACCATAACACATGCGAGAGATTCCGAGATCTGTTTGCAAAGATCTTACATCGGCAAACGATTTTGAGACACCTAAACAAATAGTCGAACGTTTTTTTTCCTACATTTTTTCCACGAAGAGCATAGGATGTTCTCATCCAGTTCAGCTATATATTTGGTAAACCAGAAAGCCAAAAGGCTTAGTGATTCCTCGACTTTATACCGATGACCGTTGACCTCAAAACCTGCAACAGGGTTCATTAACTGGAGACCTCTGCTTCACACCGGAAATGATAGTGGGCTTTTTCGTCAATAAGGAGCTATAAACCAAATTACTGCACTGCATTATGAGACAAACTATTCCTCTAGTGACTGCATATAACCTTTGACCTGAACGCAGAACAATACGACTCATATAGTCATATGTGATTCATCCATGGAGGTGGGGTGAACTTATGGTATACATACCAGAATTGGTCCAAATATAAATATTTCACAATTATTAATTTCTGCTCAAAATGACACCCGATCCACACCACAACATGGCTCATGTACTGAACATAAGAATGCTACACCAAATGTCAGCTTGACGAGCCTGGCGACTGATAATTGGGAATTATATTGCAATTGCAAGAAAGTTCCAGCAGTAGGTTCAGGGAGGCCCTTTTCTCATGTTCTGGACTTATCGTGTGTACGAGGATTCAAGACTTTGACCTCTGGTGAACTCAGATGACCTCTAACCTGACCCTTAAAACAATAGTAAAACATGTACTCATCATGGGGAAAATACCAACCAAGTATGAGCTTCATCTATTCAGGTGGGGTGGACTTATCGTGTTTACAAGCCTAAATTTACCAAAATATCGATTTTGCACAAACTCCCAATTGCTCCCCAAATTGACCCCCATCTACACCAACATCAATAGGGATCATGTACTCCCCATAAATAAGCTACACACCAAATTACAGCTTGATCAAGCTGTTAATTCTGGATTTATCGTGTTCACAAGGATTTCAGACTTTGACCTCTGGTAACCTCAGATGACCTCTGACCTGACCCTTGGAAGAATAGGGTTCATTTACTCATCATGGGGAACATACCTCCCAAGTATGAGCTTCATCTATTCAGGTGGGTTGGACTTATCGTGTTTACAAGCCAAGATCGACCAAAATATAGATTTGTCACATTTTCCAAATTATATCCTGAAATGACCCCCCATCTACACCAAAATCAATACAATTCCTGTACTCTCCATAAGAAAGATACACAACAAATGTCAGCATGAT
>JAUOBX010214982.1:0-11798 GCA_032360705.1 Eupentacta quinquesemita
GAGTAAAGCTGTTGTTGGTAATACTTGTTCATTGCCTACCATACTGTAGTATGGGGAATTTGGAGCTTAGGCCATTCCACCACGTGAGTAACTTGAGTTGTGCCGTTGTTGGTAACAACTAGGCCTAGCCTACCTGCATGTACTTTTTTTTTCGCCCCCGTGAAATTGTTGATGGGGCTATTTTCAGATTTCAGGGGGCTAATAGCCGCGCCCCCCTGATTAATTCCTGCCCTGGTAGGTCACTTCCGGGCACTGATTCTAAATTAGAGCCTCTCATTCTCCAGCGTGGTCTAACTCTGTGCCTTCATCCTCATTATTCTGTTGGTGGGTGACAGTTAAACATAACTCAGGAATGATTCAATGATGGTGGAAGGCTGAATCATATTCTCCTGTAGGCTAGGCCTACTTATTAATATTATGTGGGGGGGGGGGGGGGGGGGTTATGGGAGCCCGATGGAGTTCGAAACAAAATGCTAGGCTACATCACAATACTTTACTGATTTAAACTAGGGCCTACTGTGCATATAGTCCAGCTTTTCAATGATGGTGCTGTGGATGGCTGAAAATTAGGAAATTTAGAAATGCAATAACTCTTCAACACTCAGTCTGATTGATCCGAACTTGGTGCACATGTCTCCACCAATGAAAACTAGGATGGGTACGGGATTGGGGTTCACTGCAGTGATGCTGCCCTCTATTTTGCATGATTCAGGCCTAGGCTAAGCAAATAGCCTATTTGAAAGTTTGTCCAATTTGAACAAAATTTGGTACACATGCCTGCCCCGGTGAAACATGATATGGGTCTGAGTTTGGGAATCACGGTAGTGATGCTGCCCTCTATTTTGACTAATTTATACGAAAATTCATAGTTTGTCCAATTCGAACAAAATTGGGTACATATGTCTGCCCAGTCAAATATGATATTATGGGTTCGAGTTTGGGATTCACTGTAGTGATGCTGCCCTCTATTTGTTTGGCTAATTTATTCGAAAATTCATAGTTTAAACTATTTATACTAGTGATTTTACGGGGTTTATAGTTGCAATAAGTTATGGGGAAAATGTGGTATATATCATCGTGCAAAATGTGCATTGATACATTAAATCAGGGCTCGAGATACATATATATTATGGGCGGAGTGAGATTCTGATAATTTTGCATCGTATCAATCCCATACAAAACTTCTCTGAACCAACTTGAATTCACAGGATTTCATTATTCATACAGTATGAAGCACAGATTGATGGGTGGGAGTGGGATGCTGATCGCCCACTAGCGATTCTTTCGCTTTCTATAAACATTAAATTTTGCAGAATGCTTTCTGCGATGTTTGTGGGAAAAGATGAACATTCATGTTTTTTGGCGAGTATTGTCATAACACTTCTTACGATCTTTCGTCATGTTTTTCATCATAGTTGTGTTTGCCATTTGTGGGTGAGTTTACTTGTACCAGTTGTACGTTGAATTGTGAAAACGCATAGATCGCGCATTCAGTTGTCTCTTTTCGGGCATTTTGGGAAAATGGACAGCGCAATTTGCTGTTCAAAACCCTGGTGCCTATTATAACACTTGTGAGAAGGCCAACATGTTTCCTTCATGCTAATATTCGGGCTTGCATAGCCGCGCCGATAGGCGCAGTTGCACATGCCTCCGAAATTGTAAACATGTTCAAACTTAGAGAAAAAAACATTGTGCTGCTTGGAACTTTTGTTGACTATTTTGTTTTGTTTTTCTTGTTTGTTTGTTCTTTTTCCTGCTGTTCCAGTTCATGGTCATAGACATAGATTACGTTTTACGAGCTCAATGGTATTTGTTTTTTCAATAAAGTGATAATATTTTCATGAAATATGTCTGGAAAAATTCATAAAAATGATTCCTAAATGTGATCTCTAATGAGGCCTAAATAGCCCTATCTAGCACCAAAGAGCACCTACAAAACCCAGAGCTTCCAGGTCACTAGAGCGGGCCCTGGACCCCCGCTCATAGGACTTCGCGCTTCGCGCTCGCATTGCGCGCGTAGCGCGCATGCACTACATTTTGCCATGAGTCAGAATCTGCAATTTCATGAGATTTGACTCACTGACTTAATTATTAGCGGATACTGATCAGTAGTGTGCGCAAAGGGGGAGGAACGAGGTAGGGGGGCCCCTATTTTTGGCCAGTCGGTTGAAATGAAGAAAATTTTGATAAAACTGGAGTGTTCGGGGACGAAACAGTGACATGGGATTTGGGGGCAAAACAGTGGGTCGAAGTTGGGAGATTTGGGGGCGAAACAGTGGGTCAGTTGGGGATGTATGTATGTAGGCCTATACAAATACAATGATCCTCCCATACGGGAGCTCGCACATACTGCTCGAGGGGTTTAACGGTGAGCTGGAACACCAGAATCATGCACATACGCACAGGTTTAACGCCCATGATTTGCGGAGTCAGTACTCAGTAGTGGGAAAATGGATCTTGGCCTGGGACACCTATGACATGGTCATAGGCATACATGTGGCCCCAGGGTTATTTTGTGTGTAGGCTACGTCTAGGGACCCAGGCCTAAGTGACATCGTTACTTTTTACTGTGTTAGGCTACCGTTGAACATTAACGCCTAACGTTAACCATCAGTGACTAAACTATGCCAAGTAACTTCATTTCGGTGATTTCACTAGTCTATAAAATCAGGTAACCCAAGCCCAACATATACCAGTGATTATTTCTTCACACGCCGGGTAGTATACAGCAAAATTGGCTATATGTTGATGTATCTTTCGCAGCTTCAACCTGATCAAGTCACACTTCGATTCAATGCATGGAGGCAGCCATTTTAGATGTTACTTTTTACATGAAACGCTGTGATTGGTTCAAAGCAGACACACCACTAACACACCTCCTGTTTTCCGATTACTGATTGGCTGGATAAGTTCATGTTATTTTTTGGTTCCTTGCCTAAGAAAGATGTACATCACAAAAATAAAAGTCATGATGGTTCTCTGTTAAAACGAAACACAGTAGCTAATCAGTACGTAACCACGATTTTTGCCTGAATGCTGAATCCATGTGCTAAATAGTGAAATAGTAAAATTGTCTTCATCAATGAACAATGAATATAACCAATTTGATGGCAATCAGAATATGATAAACGCGTCTGCATGTTTCATTAAATTAGGACTAGCCTATATGAGTAATAATAGAGAATTGCACTCTTCATCAATTCAACTGAATGTTCCTATCTAGACTATTATTTTCTGTAAGTACGAACTAGGTTCACAAATCAAATTAGATGACTAGACATAAGTGTCATCATAGTGTCAACACGATAAATATATACATAAACGTCATTTGAGTCACCTATCACTACAAGACACCATGGATATATATTCTAATACCTAGCTGTAGCAGAGCTTCAAAGAAGAATTTTGGCAATGGAAATGAGATGCTACAGGAAAATCTTAGGCATCTCATACACGGACCATGTATCAAACGAAAAGGTCCGCAGTCCAACAGGCAATTGGTCACCACGATGACCTCCTCACCATCGACAACCCAGCAAACACAAAACGTTATCATAACAGTTATGAACAGAGCTTCTGAAAACGTTTTTATAACGTTAAATGTGGTGTAATAAAAATGTCATAAAACGTTATTTCAAAACATTTTAGGCTATAACATTATTATAACGTTTTCAAAACATTTTTGATTTACCGTATGGAGGAGTGTAGTGGCTGTATCTTCGATGACGCCACCACGACCGCATCAGCAGTCACGGGATAGGTGAGGTGAGGTGAGTAGGCCCTGATCAGAATAATTGAGACTTTATAGACTATTATCATATTTCGACGAAGTGATATAATGTTGGGACTTAGGGTAGTACAAATCACCTTCTGATCACGTCCCCTAATTAGGCTAGTATTCAATATTTGAGGATTTATATGACGCGCTTACACTGTGCGTTGTATAGCATATCAAGTGACAAGTGCACTTTACAAAAATTATCCTCGTCACTGGAGCAACTTGTTGATCCCACCGTGACGCAAACGTAGGTGGACCTATTTGCTGCAATGTAGTGTGTTTCAACACGAGTTCCACATCGAAGGTGCCCATTTCCACTATTTGTCATGATGTTGAAGAATAACAATTGTTACTTATGAGGGTGCAGCATATGTTGAGGAGCAGACTGTGTTGGCCAATAGCTGCCGATGAGGTATGCAACTCTGTGAATTGCCCTCTTGTATCGTATGTTTTATCGGTCCGTACGAAGACAACTCTCGAAACGCCGTACGCATCTATAGGAAAACAATCACTATGCAGTTGACTTTAAAAGCTACTGTTCACGAGTATTATAATGTCCACACTTCGATTATAGTATGGGCTCGCCTTCACCGTGTCCGCCGCGTCCGCATCCGCCGGTCCGCGTTCGCCGAAAAATGTTTGCGTTAGCACAATAACGCTCAAATGCTTCATCCGATTGATCCCAAACTTGACTTAATGTCCGCCCCAGAGAAATTTCGGATGGGTTTGAAAGTGAGCGTTACATCGTGCATGAATACAGCCTTCTATTTTGCACGTTTCATGCGAAAATATCAAGTTTGTCCGATTTACACGAAAATTGGTGGATGTATGCTACAGTTGGTCTCGGAAAACACGGCAGTCATTTCAAGGTCACCGGGGATCAAGTTTGTGTATTATAGTAACTTTGTCAGAATCAAACGAAACTTGGTGGATGTGGTATACGGTTAGTCCTGAACGACATGGCTGTCATTTCAAGGTCATCAAATCTGCGACATTTTTCGAACAGTTGTCCGATTTGGAAGAAACTTCGTAGACGGTGGAATAGAGTTGGTTCCGGAAAACATGAGGGTAATTTCAAGGTCACCAAATGTCAAATTTGCATGAACTGCCTTCCACTGGTCGCTCAAATGTGAGGATAGCGCATGTCGTCGGTTCACCAGTCGACGGCTCAGTGTCTAGTTGAATGTTTGATAATTGATGATAGCCTATAGTCGAATGAAACACAGGAACACGAAAAAACACGGACGAGCGAACAGTGTGCATGCAGATCAGACCATCTTACGAAATTCACCTGAAAAAACAATATTTTCAGTTCAAAATGTTACAAAGGGTAACATATATAGTCGAATATTGGATAAATTTATTTCCTAACGAGTTATTGCAGTTTATTAAACTCTGCTCTTGTCGATGTGAGCAGGCGAATTTGTGACCATCGACTGGCTCATTGGTTTTCGTTTCCACTAGTAATTTCACATTATGTCCGATAACCGTTACATATGACAACCCACTGTAATCTCTGGGATTGCATGGTATTAGCAGTTAGCTACCATATCAGGAACCTAGTCTAGTAACGATTTCATCGTCACAGAGTGGTTGTCCATTAAAATGTTTCCAGAGGGCTCGTACATTTCTCGTGTTTGACTGGCAAACAAAGATTTGCACTTGAAGTTACTCTCTGTGGATATTCCTTGAACTCAAGTGATCAACCATTACAATGAGAACCGGTCTCATTGGGTATTCTGTTTTACCTGGATTCACAGAAGCACTGCTTCAAGATACTTGACGTAGGTCATTAAACCTCATATGTCCCACCCTCGATTTCAGTTTTTTTCTGAATATGACGACAAGTCCAAGTTTCGAGCACCCCCCACTAGTACCGGTATAGTATACCCACTATTGGCAATATAAAACTTCAGTATAAGTACGGAAAATTGACTCTATTCCAACAGTGCGCTGTTGTATCCAAAGATTATTCCTTGAAGTTCACTTCATCGCCTTATGCGAAGTAGACAGATGTAAATCTGAGAATCTTTGAAGTACATGGTAATTTTGTATATAAACTGCCACCATGATAGCAGCGTGGAACATTGAATAACGCTGTTGTGTTAGGATTTTCGTCTCGCCAGAGACAACGGAGAGTGGGACATCTTCTGACTCCTGCGGCAGACTCTCGTCCACTCCACCATGCAGTGGATAGCTAAACTGTTTGCTTTAGTTGCCTGCGTGGTAGGAGCGGCCACACTCAATGCTACAGAAACATCAATAAGAGCATCAACACTACCACAGGCAACGGTAACAGAGACAACAACATCAAGGGTAGAACCCACGAAGGATATACCAACGACAAGTAAGTTTGCAGTTTGATGTTGTTGAGATGTGTTGTTGGGTTGTGTTGTAGAGTTGTTGCAACAGACATTTCACCATAGACCCTGCCTGTTGGGTGCGCTCGGCGTATACCAATGGCTAGGTCACGGCTATGTCTCGAATATGAATGCCTTAAGTCATCTCTCAGTGTTGGCGGCGGCAAATCAGAGAACGGACAGATCCGAGGTCATATTAGAGGAGAACTCCAGTGATAATAATAATAATGAGGACTTGATAGAGCGTCTAATGCAGAAGCCTCTAAGCGCTTTAGTTGTGTAATAAAATAGAAGGGAAGCTCCGCCCAAACGTCCCACAAGGGTTGATTCCATCATGAAGTGAAACACTGCAGTACTGTTCGCTTTAGTCGCCTGCGTGATAGGAGTGACCACGCCCATTGCTACAACAACATCAATAATTGAAACAACAACACCACAGGCTGCGTCGACAGAGACACCAACATCAAGAATAGAATCCACGAAGATAATACCAACGACAAGTAAGTTTGCCGTTTGATGTTGTCGAGTTGTGTAATTGTGCTGTGTTGTGTTGTGGTGAGTTGTTGCATCAGAGTATCGTCCATTCCACCGTGAAATAGAATGCTACGCTGCTTGCCTTAGTAATCTAGTAATCTGCATGCGTATACTAAAAGCGGTCACAAAAACGTCAGCAACAGCATGCAAGAACAACTTTCCAGCATCGTCAACCCACAACATACACTAATAATATGATCCACAAAAAAGTACTAACAACAAGTAAGTTTGTAGATTTATGTTGATGAGTTGGGTATTGTGGGGGTCGGGGTTATGGTCGTAAACAATGTTATACTGTTTGCGTAGTTTTCTGCAATAGCAACACCAACACCGACAGCGTCAACACAGACACCAACACCAATGATAGAGTCCACAAAAATAGTACCAACGACAAGTAAGTTTGCAGTTCGATGTTGTTGAGTTGTATTGTTGTGTTATTAGGTTGTTGCATATACTCCTGTCCATTTCACTATTGAGTGGAATGCTGTACTGTTCGCGTTATTTGCCTGCGTGGTTGGAGCGGCCACGATCAATGCAACAGCAACATCAATATCAGAACAACAGCAGCAACACCACGAACATTAACAATTAACACAGATCACGCCAAGATAGTACCAACGACAAGTATGTTTGCAGTTTGATGTTGTTGAGTTGTGTTGTGCTGTAATGTGTTGCGTAGTTGAATTGTTGCATCAGACTTCTGTCCATTCCCCCATGGAGTGAAATGCTATGCTGTTTGCTTTGATTGTCTGCGTGGCAGGAGCGGCCACGCTCAGGGCTACAACCTCAGCAACAGCGGGAGCAACTCTACAGACAGCGTCAACACAGACACCAACACCAATGATAAAATCACAAAAATAAGACAAACGACAGGTGAGTTTAAGTTTAATGTTGTTGTTGGGTTGGGTATTGTGAGGAGGGGGTAATGCCTTCGCCTAACTATGAAAAAGGTGTCTAGGAAGTGGGTTCAAATAAGTGTTCAGCAACAATGTGTTTATAATTTGAATGGGAAGTGTTTATCAATTACACATATGTGTTTTGCAATCGGATATGTAGTGTTTAGCATATGAGCCTACATGTGTTTGGAAATCTGGTTTGAAATGTGTTCAAAAAAGTGTTTAAACTCCGAACACAGTTTTTACAGTGTATAAGTGAAACGCAAACCCTAACGATTACAGTTCCGAGTCCTGACAGAACAATAATAGGGGGCAGATAAGAGCCTCATGAGTGCCCCAGGTAGATGGTCGTCACAAGCTAGCAACAATAATCACAGTGCCTTGGCAGCAGTAATTGCCTTGACAGAAGTAAGTTTCATAATGTATGATGGGTTGCACATCTAAGTGCACATCTAAGCCTCTCAACAGCTCTATTTTTTGATAAACTTTTGAAAATTATCAGAGGTCGTTTCGTACGAATTAGTAAAACCTCACCTTAATATTATTTACCAGTTATTATATTTATGAATCCATGTGAGAAAACACAGCATGTATCTGCTGGCTTGTTCAGCCGGACACACTTTTCTATGTGTACTCGTCGACTGCGCACCACACTGTGGACGATGACAAAACTGATGGCGGAAGTTAAACGTAGTTTGTAATGTTATTTTGGAACGATGTCTGTTCTGCGCCGCAAGGAGACGAAAACGTAGTTCAACAAATCTTCGACAGATTTCTTTCCCGATTAAACTAAATCATACGGTGCTGAAGTTCGAACTCGTTGCTAAGGTGATATGGAATATTATTCAAGGGGTGCATTCGACGGGTATTCCCATCCGTTGGGTACTCTACGATACTCCTCGGCTCCATGCTTGCGCCGTCTTACAAAATGTACCTTCAGCTGAATTTGAATGACCTTCTTAGATAATTCTAAGAGCGGGGAAAACTGACAGTTATTGCTCATCTTCTTCGGTCGATAAGGGCCCTGCAGGAGTGTAAATTCTTGCTCCCGGGCGCCATTAATCCTTCTCATCCGCATACAGCCACTCTCCTACGCGAAGTAATGGGAGAGAAACCATGCAGGTTAGTATCAAATGCTGACGTCGGGGCTCAAACCGAGCGTGTGGTCTATTGGTCAGCACCTGCGTCTTCCAGCCATGATGTCGTGGGTTCGAGACCTGGCTCGGACTGTAATGATGTAGGAATTGTCGTCCTGTTTCCAGGGTGCGGTAACGTTTCTTTTACCCCTCAATCATGGACGTTAGGGAGTTTACCGAGCTCTCAAGGGAGGATCGCAACAAACAAAAGATACAACCAGGGAGCATTCGCATCGTTCATGGGAACTTATACATCTGCCAATAATGCACTTGGTCATCCTCTTGAATACTCCAAGAACCAACTTGAGGGAGATATGTGGTTGAGGGAGAAAGGGGGTTGCCACTCCCGATCACTGCTCTCCGATCAACCACGCCCACCATAGCAACATGAAAAATGTGTGTCTGGGTAGTGGTGATTTGATAGATTACCCAAAGGGTATGATTTTGGGGCACTGCCGTACTATGATATTCGAAACCACGCCACCAATGATACCCTCCCCCTCCCAATTGACGAAGATACACGATTTAAGCACAATTTCAATACATGGCTATTCCTGGTGAACGTGAATAACTGCATGGCTTCTGATTCCAGCACAGAGCTTGTTCAGCTTCATGTTCCTATCGGAGCTCTTAGGTCAGCATCTCAACCATGCCTTGCGATCTCGACTCGCTCTTCTACTCGCTCGTTTGCTCCTGCTGGGCCCCGTTCATGCCAGAATAGCCAAGAATAGGCAGAATAGCCAAGCTCAGAAGCTTTCGCATCAAGCGCCCCATATAAAGTCCACATTAATATTATTATTACCTGGATTTGGACCCACCATTAATCAAATATATTAGAAGACCGGAAGAATATATCGTTGCATCAGCAAGAGTTATACATGCATTTGTAATGGTAGCCAGTTAGTAACTGTGACTGTATCCGTAACGAATGGGACGCCGCTTGCAGAATGTATCTACATTCTAGAATCCCCGCCAAAACTGTTGGAACAGCTCCGTTCAGCTAGGCCAAACCAGGCGCTTCACAGCATATTACCCCTGGTCATTAGTGACTTGTCAAACCGTATGTAGTACGCAGCTCGGGATATCCAGATAGGGCTATAGGCAGCGTACGGCGCATGCTCCTATTCATATGTCACCTAACAAAGTCCCCAATTACTCTTGGGTGAGATGAGGCACCGGAAGAGTCGTGATTCGAACTCGCAACCTTCTGGTCACCAGTCCTGAGCTCTACAGACCGAGCTCTACCACAGTCCCCACCATGGGAATCTGTGTGACGCCATTCCGTTAGGAAGGTCAATCATCTGGAAGTAATGTATCACTCTCGCGTGCACTGTCAGTAGCCACGTCCTGTGCAGGGAACGGTGCGAATAAAGGCTGATCGATGTGGGGGCTGTCGAGAATATTGACTGATTCGAAAATTAGCATAAGCAGGGCGAACTATTGAAATACACTGAGTTGGGAGTTCGAGGTTTGATTTGATTTGATCGTTACATGTCCAGGAAGCCCCTGAAGGTGCGTCGATGAACTCTGGCCTGTTGATCATGGATGATCACCGGCGATAACTCGCCTTCTCTTTTCGACTAGGGCTCAGATGTTATCGAGGCAAGGGTGTATAGTACCAATCCTACCCTGCTCCCGGGACCGCCATTTTACGTCCTCATCCGACGGACGACCAGTGAACCCCACTTCAGGAGCTAACCACTTTCTCAGATCCTGGAGGAGCAGAAGCTTTTTGCTTAACCACGATAACTGCGTGCAGCCGAGACAAGACAACTACCCCCCACCCCCCGCATAATTACCGTAATTACCAAGTCCACTGCGCAACAGTAAAGCCCTGACACTGAGACCCAGCCAGTCGTCACTGTATAAGTACAACCACCCCTGGATAAAGCGCCCGATGGTGAATGTCGGATTCGAACTCGAAATAAACCGGGCCCATTGTTTTGCCAAGCGTCACCGATACCGCACGACCACCCTTCCGCTCTTTTGCACTCACTTCAAACTAAACTCCTAGAAATGCAAACTATTTATTCTCAAAAAATGAGACACTGAAACACATCCAGTCGTTCTGCTTAATCATTGTTGGTCTACAAGGCACTTGCTATAAGTATAGGCATATACATATTTCCCTCTTCAAAACATGGAGTATGTTGTCAAACAAGTGCGGTGTCACGTACACATGAAAACAGTCCAATAAAACTATTTGCTTTTCTGAGCTATTGATGGGCTGAAGGGATTGTTTATCCCTGGTATGTACTAGGCCTACTGATGCGTCATGTTCCAAGTGTTGATATAAATCAGACTCCATCCCCACCGCTCTATCTATCACCCAGCCAGCAAACCAAATCGTAGCTCACATTTAGTTGGAGCGGGACAGAATGGGCCAACTTAGTTGGGCCTCTATTAGTGTTTTAGCGCAAAATATGCACCAGCCACGAGTAAAGATTACCCTGCACAAAATCTATGTTAAGTATAGAGAACGCGCGCTTGTAAATGTAGTCTAAGCATGGGTCTATAACTGGGTATGACGGCTGGGTAGGGCTTACACAAATTTTGACGTCGAATATACATTGAGTCATTATCCACTTGAAACCGGGAGAATATCATGTAACCCTGCACAGAGCAAACTTCGGAATAAGAGTATAATAAAGATGAATGTTGGTTATAGAATTTGTTCAGGAGCCCTCGCCACGAGGCTAAAAAATACATTAAATTATCAGCCCGACCAGACCAGATATATATTAGAGGCTCGGTGTTTTTGACACAAATACTTTTTGTCTAAGTAATTACTCAGGAATACAAAGGTTTTTAGCGGTCCTTTCTGCACGATGGCAAATAGTTATAGATAGGAACAATATGCCGTTTTTTAGCGCTTCGGGGTTCGCATCCCCGTTGTACCGAATTGGTGTTAATCTCTAGGCTCCATGTGGACAGGAATGGAGTGAAACGAAGGTTATGTAATTGTTAAATGTTCGTCTCTGTGTAACAAACTCGAAATTCTTTTTTTATTTCTTATTATTGTTATATATGGAAGAAAATATATCGAAAATAATTATTATTATCATTCGTTTGAACATTTTTTTAGATATTTTGT
>JAUOBX010215093.1:282-11797 GCA_032360705.1 Eupentacta quinquesemita
AATGTAATGGGTTGGATATTACGATCGGGGTTCTGCGATGAGGTCCCCACTCATCGTAACTTTTCTTCATACTGTAACCATAAGCCTACATTCAGGGTCGAATTGCTCGGTGAAGTACGCTCACGATACTGCTATTTGTTCTGAAGTCTCAAATCCTTTCCCCGATATTACTAGTGAATGTGAGGAGCAGATCTCATTCCTGACTCAACGAAATGAAATGAAATGGTGCTCCAAAATAGTAACATTGTGGGCGAGGGTAATAGTGCTGCGAAGCATGATTTCATTGGACTAGAGCCAAACATATTAACCATAAGGAAACTCATTTGCTCAACGCAGAACTGAAATATATATATGTCTTCATACTAACTATATAATCAAAGACATCATGCAATAACATCAAAATATCGAGTGCAAACGGACTCCATCTCAAGTATCCATATCCAACTAGTTTGTTATACAAATTATGAATGTTCTCTCAATAAATTCTTGCCTTATCCCTATATTGTTTGCTATTAGTATAACTAACACAGTCAATTCGTTTGGTATTCAGTTCAATGCACATAATCCCTGAACAGGGCCGTTGCTGCAGGGTCATGCGATTTGGGGTGAGGAGGTCTGAAATTCCGACTGCCGATGGGAAATATCCAACTGAGTGGCGGTGCGCGTAATGAGTGACATGGGGGAGGGGTTCAAGGTGAAATTTGACTATTACTATTCCAATTGACCTTACTAGAAAACTGGTGCGATCTAGCACATCTTAGCACCTAGCTCGGAACAGAACATGATATGATCTAATTTTTTGTGGAACTGTTCGCCTTCCCCATTGGGGAATTTTTCCATTTCCAAATGGGTCTATATCTGTATATCTGTATATGTAAACTGGTGCAATGGAACACAACTATTGTACCCAGCTAATTTTGAAAATAATGATGACCTCCGACCAAGAACACATATTCATTAATATTTATTCTTTGTGCAAATGCACCCCTTGCTGTTTGAGAAACTTCACACATTTTTCAATGGCCTTAGATGCGAACTGGTGCATAAAGCACATCCCAGGACCCGATTCGTTTTGGAAATAATGATGAATTTCTACCGAGATCGGATAATATGATGATCTATTTTTTCTTGACAAAGTGCAAATGTGCCCTCCCTATAGGTTATTTTGGCAATTCTAAAATTCATAAATGGCCTTAGATGCAAATTAGTGTAATATAGCACATCTAAGGACCCAATTCGATTGGGAATTAATGATAAATTTCTACCATGATCAGATGAAATTATGATCTCATTTTTGTGGAGATGGGCGAATGTGCCCATCCTCGCTGAGAAATTACACCATTTGAAAGTGACCTTGGATGCAATATTGTGCAATGTAGCACATTTAATTGAGCACCCAACTCGTTTTGAAAGTAATCATGTTCCAAAAAAAGAAAACAAATCCTTGGGTGGGGGGGATGAGGCTCTCACCCCCAGTCGCGACGCATATTAACACATATCAATTGCTTCTTCCTAATTTCGTTCTTGAAAACTGCCTCTCTTAGGCAACACTTCCTGTAAAATGACGTAGGAATAAACTATTCTTAGATACAGATAGACTGAACTGTTGTTAAACGAGAACTAATAAACAATTTCACCAGCCTGGATAGTTATTAACTAAGCGATTGAAATGTTACTTTGGCAGTATATGTCATTCTATTCGAAACTGATGAGTATCGTTCTTACCATTGGGAAGCATGATCGTTCTAGAACGTATAGTGAGAGTGGTCTTGATGACACCAAGTATGACACACCAATGCATCACTGAGGAGCTTAGAGTCCTGCGACAAAGGAAAATATCACAAATTCACAATAACAAAGAATAATAATGAGGTTTCGTTAGGTGATATTAAACGTAAGATAGAAGAGCACTGTTTTGAAAAAAAAGGCAACTGCTATTGAGCCATCTCACGATGTTGCAATATATAGAAATTAGAATGTAAGTTAATGTGTCAAAAACATGAGCTTTAAAAGTAGTAGTAGTACCGTCCCTCAGTTTCTTCAAGTATTATTCCTTATGACATAATGCGTTTACAAGCAATACATTTAGACAACCCCCGAAAAAAATACCACCACCCCATCCCCACTACTATACTCAGACATGTTAGTATTACCCGATCTGTATCAACTTTGACCTCAGATTATCATAACCATGACCCAAACGTAATAAGGTTGATGTATTCACCCTCATGAACAATACATTCGCCATCCTGTTCATCCAAATCTGGTCAAGTAAGCGCATACAGGCGACAGTTTGCCAAAGTTTTTTGACAAGATGCATCAACTATTTTGCCAAGAGAGGCCTTGTTCAAACTTAAATTTGCAATCACGTTCAACACGTTAAAGATGAGTTAATCCAGGGAATTACCCTTTTGACCAAGGCTACGTTGACTACGTTTGACCTACGTTGACATACGTTGACTTCTTGGGGGTGTTCTCTTATAGTGTTTTGCCACCTATATCGTGATTGGGTTTTCCCTTATATTAGCTATTGTTCACCCTAACTCGTTATATAGGCCTACACACATACAGTCGCTTGCGATCTGAATTTAATGTATAACAGTATAGTAAACATGAGTTATAAAGCTGGAACACATTCAATCAACCTCTCCCCCACGTCCAATTTGTTGAGTGAACATCTGAACGATGTTCGCGATCGTGATAATAATGGGTATGTAACATGGCACAGCGCAACACCTATGTCGCCCCTATTTGCACTTGTATTATTCCATTTCGCATTTTGAAAGCCCTCCGACCTCCGAGTGTGATCGAAGGTACACTATTCGTATTTAATGTAAATGAAGTTCCACTTCATCGGAGACTACGAGTGCAAAAGAGACATCAAAGTGGTCTCCTTGTCGGATACCTTCTTATTTAGATGACAACAGCTGGCAGCAATCTTATCGTGTATGTCACATTCCACGAAGAGATATCTCAATACGGAGCATATTCCGATTACCTAATCGATCATTCTCCCGGGTTGTAGCCTAGACTGGCCTCCCGCTCCAACAGAAAATACATGTAATGGGAACATTTTAATCCTTGCTATAAAGAATTTACCCACGTTCCACTTGTGTCATCGGGAGTTGGAGGAGGATCGGCGACGCCAGAGAACGAACTGACTTGCACTTTCTCTATAAAGACTTACAGATTTGTTCATACCCGGTCCAGGTGATGGTTCATTATTTTGAAAAGCGCCTGGATAACTTGACGCCGGCATTGAGCCGGAATATGCACCAGCCAGCGATACTTTTCACGTAGGCCTACATACCATTATGTAATATTACACATTACGGTCATTTCATTTTATTGGCATAATATGACTGACTGAACTATTTCCAGTAACTCATATCATGTCACAGCGTGTAGGCATGGAAACTATGAGTTAACGAATGGAGCAACTCAGATAGT
Source organism: Eupentacta quinquesemita (assembly GCA_032360705.1). Classification (NCBI taxonomy): domain Eukaryota; kingdom Metazoa; phylum Echinodermata; class Holothuroidea; order Dendrochirotida; family Sclerodactylidae; genus Eupentacta; species Eupentacta quinquesemita. The sequence goes on from JAUOBX010215093.1 coordinate 3,733, forward strand.
ACAGAGGAACAAACTTAGTGAGTCAATATGAAACGGCAAGAGAGTGATCCGTGTTGAAGTGATTTCTTCTAAAACACTACTTTAATCATAATTTATCTGAAAAGAACTGACTCCTGTTGTCGATCGGAAGGGACTTCATCCAAAAACAAGTATTCTGTTTGATATGCTGAGATAGTGAGATTATTGAGTTCACTAACTTATAATGCAACGACGGTTAAGTGAAGTGTTGACCCTATGTGTAGTGTATATCGTATCAAGGTTTTGTGCTTATAAACAATGAGCAAATCATGTGTGACATTGAGATTTCAACTCCCTCCTACATCATGACCCTGACAGAATACAACCTTCAATATTTATTATTCATACCGTAATATGCTATGGTTATTGAGTTCACTGAATCACCATACAATGAAGATTAAGTGCCTGGGTGTTGGGTGCTGTTCCTATATGCAGTGTATTTTGTATAGAGGTTTTGTACTTCCTCCTTCATAATGACCCTCATGGAAAACAACGCTCGATATTTATTATGAACATTCAGTCCGCTGTAATATGCTGTAATGACACGCCAGTTCAAGAACATAGTGATTGAGGAAACCGTTCATTCGGGGCCAGATAAAACTTTCGAAACTTCCCTGTCGAAATCCTATGACACAAAACTATGGCAGTACGTACGGCTGATGAAACACGTTGTTGGTATAGTGCCAAGTATAGACTACCAGCAATTTTATTATTATTATTATACGAACGGAAGAAGACGATTGCCGTAAGTAATGGGTCAAAATGTCCAAACCGTTTTGATGATTGTCATTCCACGATATATATAGGCTAGTACGACTTGACCGTACTGTACTTTCTATTCAACGTTTTACAGGGTAATAGTTCCTTAACCTCGGGGACAATTACAGTTGCACTCACTTACGTATATCTTACTATCCGCTAATGTGTGTGAAGAACTTTGTAACGGTCTGATGAAAACGAACCAAATGATAGCAACTTAAAGTGACAGAAGTTGTTCATTCCATCCCGAAAGAAAGGTAGAATACGAGCACATTCTGAGAGACTGACAGTTTGAAGATCCTTTCTGGGTGTTGATAACACGCCATTCCAATCAGTGTAAGGAACACCTTCTCGATAAACTCTCACACTCATGTTACGTGAACGTGATTCGTAAAAGAAGCTGGACACGCGCCATCGCCAATATTTTAGGAAATCGATCCCATGAGTATCTTGGAGTGAATATTGATATTATTCACGGCGCGTATAGAGGTGTATTTCTTCTGATTTTCTCACAGAATGAACGGATGAAAAAAGACGGGTCGGGATCTCCCATGGAGATTGCATTGTTCCTGTTTCTTTGAGTAAGTTATCACCTATATGTGATCCAGTCACTCTGTCATTTTTAGTTCCGTGAATATCAAATATATATAGTCGTGGGTAATATTCCATGCTGTATTTTGTGACACATCTTTTATTGACTACAATATACGCGATTGAACAACATTTTGGCGCAATCCGTTAAATACATTAACTCAAGCACGTAATCCGAGGCAATCACTTAATGTATGGACTACGTTTCAATCGAGACAAATTTACGAATAATCTGTTTCGAAATAAATTGAATGGTATGAACATGACTTCGAGTTCAGCTATTACGATAATCCGTCGAAAAAAACGAGGGGAGAGCTAGGCGTCTGGTTTCATCAGATTAACTTTTTGGTGATGAACTCATTTTCCAGCTGCTTTGGACTAATATTATTATAATAAGCTTAATTGGGGGTCCACTGGCAATAACTGGCACTGGCATTAACGGGACGTGTTATTCCGATCCCAGAAGAGAAATCATAGATAACAAATGACAGATTAGTTGTTGTAGCGAGTACAGTGATTGCCATGTACATGAGTACAGAGCAGCTGGAAAATGAATTCATCACCAAAAAGCTAATTTAATGAAATCAGTCGCCTAGCTCTCCCCTCATTTTTCCCGACGCATTATTGTAATAGCTAAACTCGAAGTCATGTTCATACCATTCAATTTATTTCGAAATAAATTATTCGGAAATTTGTCTTGATTGAAACGTAGTCCATACATTAAGTGATTACCACGGATTACGTGCTTGATTTAATGTATACGGCAAAACGTTGTTCAATTGCGTATATTGTAGTAAATAAAATATATGTCACAAGATCCAGCATGGCATATTACCCAATATATATATTTGATATTCAGGGAACTGAAAATGACAGAGTGACTGGATCACCATAGGTGATAACTTTCTCACAAAAACAGGAACAATGCAATCTCCATTGGAGATCCAGACCCGTCTTCTTTTCATCCGTTAATTCTGTGAGAAAATCAGTAGAAATACACCGCTACATGCACGTGCCGTGAATAATATGCATGATAACTGCAAGATACTCATGGGATCGACTTCCTAAAATATTGGCGATGGCGCGTGTCCAGCTTCTTTTATAAACCACGTTCACGTAACATGAGTGTGAGATTTATCGAGAAGGTGTTCCTTACACTGATTGGAATAATAATAATAATAATAATATTACGCACTTATATAGCGCTCTATAAAGTCTGGCGTGTTATCAACACCCGGAAAGGATCTTCAAACTGTCAGGCTCTCAAAATGTGCTCGTATAGGTTTCTTCTACCTTTCTTTCGGGATGGGATAAACAACTTCTGTCACTTTAAGTTGCTATCATTTGGTTCGTTTTTATCAGAGCGTTACAAAGTTCTTTACATACATCAGCGGATGGTAAGATATACGAAAGTGCAACTGTAATTGTTCCCGAGGTTAAGGAACTACCACCCTTTAAAATATGAATAGAAAGTACAGTACGGTTAAGTCGTACTAGACTATATATCGTGAAATGACATTCATCAAAATCATCATCGGTTTATCCCTGATGATTGGTGTGGACATTTTGACCCATTACTTACATGATATATCAGACACATCACACCGCCTCACCCTAGAAACATGTTTCTAATATACTTGAAATAGTATCTTATATGTTGGACATTCTCAGAGATTTTATTAATAATAATAATAATGTTTATATCATGGACGGACTAATCGTTCCAAGATTAGTATAGTTCAATCTGGGCCCATTCCTGTATCCCAGGCTAACGGCCGCAGTCACGAAAGTCATTTGCAAATCCCTCTAGAAAACCAGTTGCCACTGATGTTGTTTACACATCAGTTCGGTCTAACCATTCCAAGAACAGTTCAACAGATCAAACTACTGAAAGAAATAGCCCAAAAATATAGAAAGCATGCACATTCAATCACATTTTGTAGCTCATCGTGTAACGGTCCCAGGTGCCCATCAACTGTCGCCTTGTAATCATTCATGTGACGTATCACAGTTACATATAGTTCTGGTATATGCATACATACTAAAGAAGGTCCCGGTTCCTCCTATGGGCTATAATGTGGATCCTCCAATTGTTCTGATATAGTGAACCTGAGGATGAAATGACATAATTCATCGCCATTATGGGGACGAGAATCATTATGACAAAACTGCTTCCACCAGTGACCCCCTTTCATGCTGCCTATAGCTTTTTAATTTTCGACCTGTTTTGTGTTGTAGCTCCTGTCATTTTTACGGACGAAATCAATCGTTGGCGTGGATTGTACGTTGGTCTTTATTTACGCGTGTACTGGGAGGTTTGTATTTGTCGTAGCACTGCTCTTGACACTGGACTGGTCACTAATTAAAGACACTTACTTAAATAACGATCAGATTGAATAATTACGTATCTCATGTTATTTCATATATATACACTATACCTATCGATGATATGATATGTATGGTGGCGAAAATGTAGCTTCCCTGTCTTCGAAACCAGTGAGTTGTCAGTCTGAATCGTTAATTCGTTATCCGTTTGTGGAATAATTATTAAGTTTAGTCACCTCGACGGTTTGTATCCGAGCGTGAACTATCAGATGGAAAAAACACATCTCAAGTGACGTTGTCCTACTAGCCAGCTCATCTTCTGGAAGCCCACACATGGCAGATCATGGGCAAATGACGCGACGAACCTGCATGGGAGGGACACTGTGGACTAGGGAACTGAACTAGGTTGTTGATGGACATGGGTGAATAGAGGACCCACGCTGGAGCTCGGCTGTGGCTGACACTTGTAGACATAATAATTCATTCTCATGTTACATTGTATAGGAATGAAACGATCACCTGCGGCTGCTCATCAACAGGCAGGTACTATACGAGCATATACTACGACTATGACTGAACTGAGAAACATGCCTGTATACCATGTCTGTATCTCTTAATTTATCTCACGATCAGTTCATTGAACTTGTGTCTTGGTTCAGAATTAGTCATTTATTTTGTACATGATGGATATTTGTCTCGGACTACTTGTTTCAGTTCATTCATATAACTGACTGCTGTACAAAACCTTCAGGTGGGCACATCGTAGTTGGTAGAGCATATCTTACGAAATAATGAAATTAATAAGAACTCGAAAATAACTGAATGACTGAGTCACCCATATAATCACGAAATCACGAAAGTTGATATTCTTGCGGGAGCAATGTCACAGCGCAATCTATCAGTTTATGCCATGATGCCGTTATGTACGTGATATGAATAATGATAATATTAAACTCGTTTGTGTCTTCTTAAATATCCACGATGTCGCGTGTCCAGCTCCACTTACAAACTAGGCAATACGAGTAAGAGTTCCACGATAAGTGTTTCCTCACAATAATTGGAATAGCGAATTAATAACACAAAGGTATAGGACTGTCATGATGTGCTCGCAATAGTATATTGTCACGAAGTCCTTTGCACACATAAGCTGACCATTTAATTTCATGCATCTTCGTTTACAGATTTCAGAGCAGCAGGATGTACGGAAAGTGCAACTATATTCACACCACGAGGTCGACGAACTATTACTCAGTAAAATTTGAATAGATCATAATTGTAAATTACGAGAACAATTTGATTGTGATGAATGATCTGGTGATTTTAGAGCATGACCTGCACGATTAGTCAAGTACTCCGCTCCGCAGAGACGAAATGTGAGGCATCTCAGTCTATGTAATGCTGAACATTTTTAGAGTCAGAGTGCCATAGCCATAGTTCAATTTGTACTATGACAATCCTAATCTGATGACCTCACTCTAGCATCTAGTCCATAGCATAAAGTCTCGTTTGCCGCGCGATGTTATGAGGTGCTACATGGAATGAACAAGATCCAAAATTTTGCCCCCATCATTACAGACCATAGGTAAATGAAAGTAGGTCGTTTGGATTGGAGGATTGACCAATCTTACCACATTAACGAAGATCGCAACGTCTCGTATATACTTTGCTCGGAGTGTCGTGGGTCACTTGTTGTGACCTCTGTGGTTCTGGGTATTGGGATGATGTTGGAACACATATAACTTTCGACGCATAGCGTGAACAGACAAATGATCCTCGTAGACTTCCGTGGACCCTCACTATTATGTATGCAATGAAATGGATCGTTTCATTGAGAGGAATAGGACGCCTCGGATTGAAACCACCAGATAAGATAAGTGTGTGGGGGTACCAGATTACCATATAAATAACAGACATGGGTTGATCCTGCATGCCTTGACCCACGGAATAACGTGTCCATTCCAATAACGTTCACCAATACCATTGCCCACTGAGTTGTTGAGCAACATATTCTCTATAACAGTTAGGGTCAGTTCCATAATTCGTGAATAACATATTGGATTTAAAAACCACGAGCAGGAAAAAATAACGTCTTATCATAATTATCGTCCTGACAGCCGAGTCATATCACGAACTATAAGCATTAATAGCACTACTAACAATAGACTATACAGAAGGCATCTGCTTCATTAACGTCGTCATGGATTAATCTGTGTGTAATTCGATACTGAAGATAAGTAGGACTAAGTGCATCAAGTTAACATTTCATGATCTTCAAGACTGCGTTGGTTTGTAAACTGTATATTTTACTATCATCCACTGACGACGGAACCATATCAATCATTAGATAGTAGGATCACTCCAAGATGTATTTGCTATGCCTGGTAATTGACCCATTGGCACACTGGCATCGAATGAAGCCAAATAAAATGGATCGTAAATGTACAATCCTATATTCAGAATTCAGTATCACGGTTACTTTCAAACAATGTCTTATATAGGTCCACTTCGAAAGAAATAATAGATCAGTAAGTGCAAGTGACTTTTGTTAAAAACGCGTTGCCAACTAATACGGAGGCACTCAGATAGGATGCTAGTATAGTATAGCCGGTTGTTAACATCGTTTCTTATAGTTGTTTCATATATGACAGACTATATTGCCAGAATGCTTGAATAATGTTAACGCCAGAATAGTCGGGGTTTCCGTGTGGACAATATAGATAGGTACAGACGTGAAGTAGCGGTCCCTACACCAGGAATACGTCTGAACATTTAGGCCCTGGCTACCACTCGAGAAGAGCAGGGGAGAACTTATTTATACACGGTCATTTTGCACGAACGTACAAACTAAAATACAAATAGATATGGTATATAGAATCGAGTGTGTTTTTGGCAGTTGGCTCTGGTACAAAGAGTGCTCTCCTCATGAACGTGAGAACAATGAGACAATGGACATGAAATAAATGGATTATTCCATTCAAAATCGTCAATGCGTTAATGAGTATTACGGCGAGACTCGTTACACAGCAGAGGAACATGATTGTTTCTGCTCTATAGTATCCTCTTAGATCATTATGTTTGTGAATTACCAGAATAGTTTGATGAAGAGCAAAATGCCGACTTCGTATGGTTCATTTCTTCTCATAGTCCCTATTATAATAACTGTGATGCTATTTCAACTTCTAATAAAATAATGCAAAAGAAGGAGATTCGAGCAAACAGGTCAACTTGCTTAGTTATTTCAAAACTATATAGATCCCTGTTTTCTCCCGGCAATTATAGTGCATCTTATCACCTAATTAGATAGTGAAGGATTGCATGACCAACAGAGTTATAGGTTGAACGGAACGTATCTGATGCATTATTGTCGCCACATATCAGTTCTTGAGTAATTTATCACGGGAGATAAGTAGGACCGAGAGCATAATGGATCGAGTTGTATAGGCCTACTCTCTGTGGTCCTCGTCGGGTTGTTCCTTATATCATTTGTGGACGACGTCTCAATCTAATCTAAACCAGGCGAAAGGCTGAAGGTAACATTTGAGTGAACTATTTATATATCAATTCAGGATGAGAAGTCGTTCACAAGTTATTTCATCCGATATTTCACATTATAATCCAACTTTTTTTTATTAGTTGCATCGCTACTTTCGAACTGTTAACATGATTCCATTGTGTTACTCCGTTCGCATAAGGAAAGAATGCGGCGCTGGGATAGGCAACACTACAGACAGCTAGGACGCATGGGCTTACGGGTTTGTGTATAGGCATAGCTGATTTATACGACAAGCGACTTTGAGTAATAACACATAGAAGGCGTCAGTGCTAATAGTTGTAAGCTGAACGGGCGAGAGTTTGCGATTGTGTAAGGCTGCATGCGCCTGTTGTGAGTCACGCCCATAGTGAATAAGGTGGTAGCACTCTTCATAAACAACGCCTATATCGTATAACGGTGCAGTTAACCTGAATTGATTTGTTATAGATCAGGACGTAAACCGAATCTGAGTATAACAGTATAAGTGTAAATACAGGTATCGTCACTATGCGTTAACGTTTCGTCTCGAATTCCCCGAATATTGGACGCTGTCGTTTGCATCACATCACCGCAAAATGTCAATGTCTATCAGGACTGCTTATGTATTGACACGAATTTTGTGAAATGTATAGTTGGAAATATTATATTCGAGTATTCTCTCGTTCCGTATGGTCATTATATTTATTTAGGAGGCAAATTTGCCTCGCATCACCCGTATAAATAATGGACGGGTCTGTTGGCAAAACAATCGTCCCACACTATGTCGGAACGAATTTAACACTGACTTATAATAGTGACGATATAACAGATTCGATACCGCCAATATACATCGCTGAGTAG
>JAUOBX010215315.1:0-11793 GCA_032360705.1 Eupentacta quinquesemita
TGTAAATGAACTGCAACATAAAGTAACTGATATTCTTATTTTGAGGTGGAAGGAAGTATATATACATACACAAACATCATTCTTCCTTTATTGAGTTAATTCCACCGTTTCAGTTTATTCCTTTCCTACGTCGACGGAGGTGACAGGTCATGACTTTTAGACAATTCGGTTTTATTTTAACAAGGGAGTATGAATATATTATACCTGGTATGTTAAAAGAGATGTGGCGGTTTGAAAACGTAATCAAGTATGCGGAAAGAACACATAATAATGCAACGCCCGTTTGTTGTTGTCTTATTTTTTGGTCCAATTCTACTCTGAATTATAGCGAGGGATTCAAGGCGCTGGCCAAGGCTGCTCTTGCAAGAAAAAAATAATGAGTGTGTTTACTCGAAAGTAGAGATATCAAACCCTGTGTGCAGCGTGTTGGATTCTCCTGGAAGGTGGAAGGAATTGAATTTGGCTTGCCAGTGAGCCCAAGCTGAAAACTTACTACCGTTCATTGTTCATTCATGTAGTCAGGTTGGCGTGTATGTGTATGTGTGTCTGTGACGCTGCTTGGGGACACTAACTCACAAAGGGAAAGTTAGATTAGACCTAAACTTGGTATGTAGATATGTCTTAGGGAGAAGGTGTGTCCTATTTGTTTTGGTGCCTGTGGGGGTCACCAAAGGTCAGTTAGAGGCTGAAAACCGAGAAAATGCAAATTGAGCCATGACTTCCATTGGCAAAGTCCTACATGTTTGATCTTTTGGGATGAGTTGAAAATAGTGTTGGGGATTATTTTCAAACATAAGTAATTTCATCCAAGGTCATCAAAGGACAGTTAGGGGGGGGAAACAGCTTTCGGCCTGTATCATGAGAACCTAAGGTGCGCCATTGTGATCCATTAGTCGACTCGCACCTGTGTGACCTTTGAACTCCAGTTGACCTTTCTCGCATTTTATGCCGAATCATGTTTTTTCTTAAGTCAATGTCACCTTCCGATCAAAAGAGCCATGGTTTGACCCCGTGTGACCTTCGTGTGCGAAGTTGAAGGTGTGAGTTTTTGGTTAGAAATGATCGCACGGAACCATAGTGTCCTTGGGGCTCTTGTTTTTAGCTCAAACCAGCTAAGCTGATTGAGCTATTGCGAGCGTCACTCTTATCTATCTATCTATCCACCTATCTATCCCAGTCTGTGAACTTTTGCCCTTTTGGCTGCCAAATGTTCGTTCTTTGAAAGATGTTGACCAAACTTGGAGGCAATGTTCATTGAATGATGGCACATCATTGACCTTTCAAAGGTCAAGGTCAAAGGTCATTCAAGGTGCATAATGAGCTGTAGAAAACTGCAAAACCCTACTCCTCCCACAGTTCAAGTTGGATTATTCTGAAAATTGGTTAGTGTGATGATTGACCAGTGCTACCTTCAGGGATTTCAAATGGGAGGCCATTTGGGGGTCATTTCGGCCCAACAACATGGACATGTGGCACTTTTTACAATTTTTGAGTGACTTCTCGAAGTTGAGATGGTCCCTGAAGTCTGTGGAAAGGCCAGGGGATTTGTTTACGTAAGCCCCTCAGGACTGCTGGATATACTACTCTCTGAAGGGATGGTCTAAAAAGTTCATTATGACAGAGCAGTATACATCAACAAAGTGATATTTTGAGTGATGGCAGAACGTTGTCTCCTGATTGGCTGAAGACAGTTGGAGTGAGAGGACTGTTTGGGCAATGTGCACTGTGCATCGTGTAGGCTACTGTATACTTGCTCAGCTATCTCATAGGGAATTGCTACCAGAGCAAGCTAGTGTGACCTGACAGTGGTAGGTCAACACTAAGGGAAGATAGCTGTAAGATTGTTTTGTAGGCACCAAGTAGGCTATTAATATGAGTACTGAGTGTATATGCTATTCAATTTGAGGGCTGTACAATTGTTAACAGTGATGTGTATGGGCTATTGGGCTTCAACACTGTATAAACTGCTATCACGTCATGTTGTTTATCTATTGTTCGCTACATTAGTACATGTTTGACAATTTGAGAGGATTTTGCAATGTTGATTGCTGTGTATAGCCAGTTGGAATATAAGTTGGTATGTATGGTTTGTAGTATTCATTCAGATGTTTGGAGAGATCATTCAGATCATAATAAAATGAGTGTGTGTATTGCTGAGATGAATCTAGATGTTATGAGAAGACAAGACCAATGTGTCAGACAGTACCATCCAGCAGTTTCCGATATTCGAGCCAGTTCGTCGATGTAAATTTGGATTCTGTATGTCTGTCTGTTCTGAATTGATCAAGGACTTTTCTGGTCAATTTGGAAGTTGTGTAGACTGATTATAGTAGTAACAAGTTTGAAACTGTTCGAGTAGCCTATGTGTCGTTCGGAATTATGAGACATACATACGTATCACGAATCTGTAGCTCTATAGCCGTGCTAATTCGCATCAGAACACTTTGTCTGATCTGTTCATATCAGTTGATCATGAAAGTTAGTGTGTATATATTGAACAATTGATACTTGGTTGAGAATTGAGTTATTAACTCGCCCTAGCCATATGGCTAATATCTATGACTGTGAGCTACAAACAAGTCATAGAACGTTTAGTCACTCTTGGGAGTTTATATCAACAGAAAGGCATGGAGGTAACGACTAGTGACCTTCAAAGAATTACCCTCAGTATGTCACAATACACTGTTTCCATTCTAGAGGGAAAACCCTAAACACATAGGCCGTGGGTCATACCTCCAAACTGTCTACAGAAGGGTGGGCGGCAAATCGAAACCAATCCAAGATATTATAATGATTAACAAAATGAAACTTTCCACAGGCACAACTCGCGTCCATGGATTAGTTATGATCGTTTCATTCACTCAAATTTCATCAACGAAACAACGTATATACACGTGATATCCACTATCGAGTAAGAATAAATAACCCCATTTATTGGTTAGCCATCAACTACTGCGCAGTCTTCAGCGCAGGGCATCAGCACGTCATCCGCAGAGTTGGCCATCCACTACTGCGCAGCCCCTGCGCAAGCTATCTGCAGATTTGAGAATAGGCCTACAAATCCCCCCGCGGGAAATTATTTATTTTTATATTATCATAATTATATCCAGTCAATTGTGCAGTTGTCACCGTACTGACTAGAACTAAAACATGGTTCGTCCCAAACTATTGAACTCGGAGCTGGAGAATGGACATGTTCTCCTCTTGACGGGGATTTTGTTAAGACGAAGACATGCAGAAAGGGCACGGATGGGGAGGGGGGAGGGGTGGCGGGAGTGGTGGGTCCACGCGATCCTACAAGAGCAACAACAGCACGGGATGTTTCACCAGGTGATGAAAGGGTTAGAACTCGATGGAGGACAGTTCTTTCAACGTTATCGCTTAATCCAAGAGCAGTTTAGGCCAGTAGCGTGTCTGCCGGGGGTCAGGGGAAAGAGTGCCCCAGGGACGCGTCCATCGGACAACAGAAGGGCGAAGGAAGAGGAGGGGAATGGAGGAGAAAAGGTAGGAAAACACTAGCTGAGATAATTAGGATGTAAAACAGGAGAATTAAATGAACTGGTCCTCCAAGTTACCTCTAGCCTTAGAATGAGCGGGCAAGTAGGCCACACTAAACTGGGCGTTGCATATTCGATTCCCTGTGTCTTCAGTCTGGTTTATCAACTATCATTGAATCAGTTCAGATTATAAATGCGTGGAGGTAAGGAATATTTCCATCCCCAAGCAGAAAACATGGATAGTTTGTTCTCGGGCTAGATTACCGATTTGGTCCAGTTATTCCCATGCCCCAAGTGTTGTTCTTTCCGATAATCTAGGTAGGCCTACATAAAAAAAACGTAGAATTTTCTCTGACGCTCCGTGCCAACCAATGGCGGCGCTCCGCTCAGATATTCAACTGAAAAAAATCATTGGCTCTCCCGCTAAATTACAAAATTGGGTCAGTCATTTTCATGCCTCAAGGTGCCATTAACAGTGACCTGTCCCCCACCCTCCTCCCTCCGTTGTTTGGTTCCATGGTAATTCCGAGCAGTCCGAATGTAGGAATACAAGCTTAACTTGGATGAATTGCACCATTGTGTTCGACGCCCCAAACTATCCCTGGTTGCGTTATTTTCATTTTGATCGAGATTGGCGAACTGATTCTGAAAAATATCCATCTATTATTACGAATGGGTCAGAGAATAGAATCGACCTAAAGTACATGTATTCGACGCAGAATCTAACGTTGATTTCACTAGTCCAACCCCCACCCCGTGGCACATCTCTATCTCCAGATATGGTCGTTTCAAGTCTCCCATGGGGGTACCGTACGGATAGGGCGTGTCACTCTCTGATAACTCTACGGTGGCCGAGAAAGGTCGATACGAAAGAAAAAAAATCGGAGCGCCACTCCTGATTGAAATGAAAATAACTGAGTCAAGAGTAGTTTGGGGCGGCGAACACAATGGCGCAATTCATTTTGCCATATCTCGTTTAGTTTTCGATATATAGGCGATGGGAGCTTGGATATCTAGCAATTTTGAGTGACCTTAACTCGATAATGCAATATGGTATAAACTCGGGGTGTAGCTCATTGGATCCGGCGTGCTGAGTTGCATCATATATGTCCGACTTTGGTATTTTCTACTCTGTCCCTAGAGGCAACTTCAGAAAAACGCCGTTTGAAGCCTTTCCTAGCCTTGAATCGGCCTGAAAATATCATTTTTGAACACTATTTATTCGACATAGAAGCGATGTGAATCGGAGCATGTCAAATCGGAGAGTTGCGAATTTCATCACGGGGACACTCAATTCGGATTCTACGGGTCCGAATTACCCAATTCACGACATTTTTTTGGAAATCCGCCATTTCGTCCGCCATTTTGAGTTTTTGTGCACTCCGTCGTGAAGGGGTACGATTACAGCCCGATCGGACATCGTTTGGCGGAGTTATGGTTACGATTTCCGCGATCCCCCACCCCACTCCTCGAAAAAAAGTTACTTTATTATCGGTCAAATTGGTGATTCATTATCGGTTAAGAAAATTGTTACTCCATTATCGGTTAGACCCATGATTCATTATCGGTTTGAAAAGTTACTTCATTATCGGTCAATTTTTATATCATTATCGGTTAGTGATTTATTATCGGTTGGTTACTTCATTGTCGGTTATAACAGACCCCTCCTGTATATAGGATCACCATCTGAGATATATATATATATTATAACTATAGAGTTCGGGAATCCCAGGTCGAAACCCTTGAACGAAATGCTAGGAACAGTTTCGTCACGCTTTTGAAAGATGGGGAGTTGTGCAGTCTTCTTAGAATTGAACTTGTCCAGGTTATCACAACCCCACTGGGTTATAATAGAAAGATTCTGGTGTAGAAGGTCAGCCGTTTGCCTACGCTTGGTGAGGCAGTTGCAATGGTGATTAAAACCCGTTGGCAGGCTAGTGTCATCAATGAAAGAGAAGACTGGGTAAGAGACAGCATCAAGATAGTCATTAATGAAGAGAAGCAAACAAGGTTGGAGAAACGTCTGATCATTGAGGCACTCCTGCACTGATGGGACGAACTGAGGATGTGAATCCATCAACACGAACAGCAAACGAACGATAAGAAAGGAAGTCAGAGATCCAACAGATCAGAGAAGGGTGGATACCAAACCTAGGAAGTTTGACAATGAGTGCACGATGCCAGACACGATCAAAGGCTATATCGTGTGTATACAGTATTTTGTTTATGTGCGAGCAGGAATCGCGTTGATTAACGCCCTTTACATTCGTTGTTGTTTTACAAGTTTCAAAACAGGAAATACCATTATCATAATCTTTCTGTCACTCGGTTACATGAGACAGTGCGTTAGTACCTTTCTATGTGAGCATTTCACAGGATCGTGATTGGTCTATTTGTATTTCCATTTCAATCACATGTGGAAACAATTGTCCAATAAAACGACAAAAAATAATTAGGTGCTACATAATATTACTTTACTTGAAAAAGTATTCTGATAAAGAGGACAATTTTATTAGGCCGAATGAAAACTACAATCGAATATTCAAGATACGACCTGAACTGAGTGATATATTTCGTTGCGAGTGTACGCTGATATCAAATCATTGATCAACTCGTTACAACGTGAGTGAGTTCTCGGTAGAAAATAACCCATGGCCGGCTCTGAGGTTATAATAAAATATGAAAACACAGTGCGAGCACACACCTGTTTACCAGCATGTGATACGTGCGTGAACGACGCAGTTTGGTTCACTGAATAATTCACGACTTGTGTTACGATGGCAATATTGACGTGCTGTCACTGGGTGGCCGAGTTATGGATCTTTGTTATCCAGTATACATCATATTATGAAACTGTTTCTATTATAGCTCTCCTGCTGTGATATACTTTTTACAGAGTAGGAACGCAACTTCAAGACCCATGATATTCGAATATCAATTTTATTGAAGGATTCGATTAGACTTTCGGAAGCAATACGCGAGCATGTACATAAATGGGTAGCAAATAGTTGTTGTATGCCAGTTCTGCGTCAACCAGACTGTTACTTTGAAACGTGCAAATACGACAATAGCTGAGGTATATGGAAATCGCGGTTAAACTTCCTTGACCATTTAAGTGTTAATGGTACAAGATCATGCAGGTAAACCAAGGATCACTTAGCTAGCGACATTCCAGCTAGAAACTCAATAAATTTGCATGTAGAAGTGAGAGGTACACCACATGGCTACAACCTTGTCTATGACCTCGATGTATTTGCTGTCTGGTCAACTCGACGGTGTTACACGGTGGTAAGATGAACTCCCAAAATATTAGGTAGAGAATTAGGGATTATGGAAGTGGTTATGGGCCGGACCTGGAGGTGAGCGCTCTCATACGAGGTATGACCCTCCCTAATAGCAGGTAGTTATATGGACTCCTAGATAATAACCGCAATAATGACCATACTGGGATTCTGACCAGCATGACCACACGCAGATTTTCGAATACCTGTTATTTCAAATTGTTCCATAGCTCTCACGGTGCTCTTGAAGCCGAGACACACAACATCGAACCAAAACAGTAAGTTGTACTTCACCTACCCGATGTACGGACAGAGATTAGATGAGAAGGAGACAAACGAGGATGAACTTAATAATAAAGCGGGTTTTCGGTCGAACCTTGCGAGTGTCGTACACAGTCCCGATGTGACCAGGGCCGTATCTTCTGATCTTCAGCTTCCTTCCAGGCTTCAGACGGTGACAATTTTCCATTTTGCTCACAGTTTTTTTTAGCTCACAATTTTTGTTGCTCACGGGCGGGTTTCAATTACTCTCTCACCCTGTCTCAAATCAACTCCACGAATAAAAAACTAGACACGATGTCATCCAAAGCGCCAAGAATCGCTATTGTTCCAAACATGTGAGTGGTAATCGCACCCCAGTTAGGTAACCTCAAAAGGACACTCGATATTGCTCAGCCATGAAACACCTGGTCGCATCCATAAACGCCCTGATTACCTGATTTCGGGGGACGTAATACATTTCCATGTACTGGGGAAGGTGCGCAATATTATGCCTGCCAATCCCCCAGTCCTCAGGTCCCGCTACATTGAATATACAGAAGCATGTGATGTTAGGAAGTCACCAAATGTTGTACTATAGTCTAGACCCTACTGTGGGCGCTTCATGCTCCGTTGGATCATAGCAAAAATCACAGTAAATGGCCTGAAAGAAGTTCCGTTCTCTTGTATGAATCGACGAACACCAATATCCAGTAATTGCAATACAATACATTCCATACACCATCCTGAGCCGTCTACCAGCCTGAGCTCAGGCAACACAAAATCAGTATGGACGATGCTGTTGTAGACAAAATACCCACTACTCGAAGCAAAAGACTCTCCAGTACTCTCGGAAATATCACAAACTCATAGAATGCGTCACGATCTAGGCCAGAGACTGATTTGCTGAATGAAGCCTCGCAGTTTGTGTCGCTGCAGACATAGAAACCTCCCTATAATCTAGTCCCCACAAGTGTTACAAAATGTGAGAGCTGATATGTATACCTCTATACCGTACCTTCCCACAAAACATTGCAGGCGTGATTACGAGCATGTGTCTCATCCAATCTATTTTGAAGAGAAGAAAGCATAGAAGAAATATGCCATGTGAGCTTTTGGAATGCGAGATCCCAGTCAAAGAAACTTCTGGACAGCTGTCATGGAATGGCATAAATAATTTATTGTCTTGATCTAGATAACTAACAGATGTGCGGTATACAGTGAAGCAGTGCTTATCCTCTCGTCTTCTGTTAATCCTATATGGGGAAAACGGTTGATCTCATCGAGCTGAGTCGCCAGGCTAGACCCGGCTTTCTGATAGCTTCGTCGTATGACACATACGGAAATGTGCCAGGTAAGAAGTGGACCAGCGTTCTTGCGAGTCGGCGGAGCACGCGTCACCTGGCACCAGGGACTGCACAGCCGACCCACTGCCAGAATGCGCAGTTCGGAAACTCCGTCAATGTTGCGTTGCCCTGCTTTCAAGGCAGTCGCTAACGAGTTCTACAGCTGGGTACTTTGATGATTTGTACAAAGCTGATCCACCAATTAGGGAGATTCAGATGGATGATGTTGCAGTCCTGGTGGCATACCCACTGTAGATCGCATCATACCTATCGAAGAGAAAAATCGAGAAGTTGGAGCCAGTTTGGCTCCGAGGGTATGTGCTTATATCTGAAGATTATCCGGACAAGGCCTCGTGTTGTCGGTCTGGTGTCATCCCAGTTGACTGGAAAATAGGCCTTACTGTCCCTATCTGGACGCGAAAGGGTAGTGGGTGTCACGGGTCGTGAGGTGAAGTTAACGTTCCTGACCTGGACTTTACAAATGATGCTGCTTTGCTGCCGAAGTTCGTAGTTTCTCTATTGAGGCTAATGACCGCTAATCCGTTGGAACTTCACATGCCCCGGACCAAGTTTCAATACTTTGGTGGAGCGGTGGATAGCGCTGTTGAGCCTGTGTCGGGTTCGGGTTATTAGAGCGAGGCTGTCACCCAGTCTTTCGATTACCTTGGCAGTGTCATCGATGCCAATAGACCCCCTGCTGGAGTGCTGGCATGCGGTGTCATGAAGTCACTGCATGGGTAGTGGCGTGTAGCGGTTACGATATCTGAACAGGAGAATCAAGCTGTATCTAGCTAAACCTCACTTCCAGTCTTGCTATATGCTAGTGAGGCGTGGGCGCTCACAGCCAGGATCGATGACGCAGAGATTAGACTCCTCTTTGACCAACTCACTTCACCGTATACTTCAAATACCGCGGGTGGGACCGTGTATGTCTAACGTCATGGTACTTGGGGAGATATGATGGTGAGGATCAGTTGCCTGATTTGTGATTGTCAACAGTCCTCCTAGTGGACTATCCAGTCCATCTCGCCATGTCAGCACGATACAGAGTGGATTGGAGTCGCCCAAGGTGCGGCCACGTAGCCTCTGGTTGCTGCAGCTGTGGAGTTACCTCTGGGAATTGGGAGGGGTAGGCCCAGCTCAGGCCTGATTGCTTGGTCAGAGGAGGGCGGGTGGTTCGAAGAAGTAGGTGGATACGGCTGTGTGGCCTTCAGGCATTCGCCCCGAGAGTGGGTGAGTAACCAGATTAATTTTAGGTCAGGTCAAAGATCACATCTGGTCAACAGAGGCCAAATACAGAGTACCCATGAATGCAACGGTACACAAACATTCTTGGTATGTATTGTGCATATATGGTACATAATTCCTATCAATATTTTATTTGCCAAAGGTCACATCAGGTCAACAGAGGTCAAATTATGAAAACCTTGTGAACAGAATAACTATTGAATGCAAATGTAGGCCTATATATACAGGTTCTGTGCTTGGTATGTGGGTGAGACATACGGGGTATATAATCCCTAATAAGTTTTAGTCAGGTCAGAGTCTCGATACCATATAAATACAATAAAAAAATTACTACAAATATGTAGAAGCCTCGTCTCTCCTTTACTAAGTGAGAGGGGTGATCCTACAACTAATGTCTGCATCATTTATCTCCCTGCACAATGACTTCATCACTTGGCCCATGAATTACCTTTCAATTCCTGGGCTGGTCTGCATTGTGATCCACTAAACTTGTCTACACTGGGGGAGAATGAATGCACTTCGATGCTTCCTCGATATTATTTGATCAATAAAACTAGGTGGGATTTTTGCCCACTTCACAATGTTGTTTACCCCTCATCCTTTGAACAAACAATACCATCTTGCAGTGACCAATTTATTCGAACAACAAATTAGTAAATTCTCTTGATAGTGTTGGTTGGGATAATTCAGGGCATTCATGGGCAGTGACAAAAACATCTTATTTGGAATAGTTTGAACTGAAAATCAAGAATTTAAATTGAAAATAGACGGACAAACCTATTTTTTAGATATGAGGGTGGGGAAGCGGGGCAAAAAACCAGCAGCATACATGACATGTAGCCTAATTGACATGTTACAAGTGGGCCAGTATCCCGAGTCTCGGATGGTATGATGCATTTTGGAAATGACATATGACCCTTGCTGTCACGACTAAACAACCAAACTTAGCGAAAATAAGGCGAGGAATCACACCACATCGTTGTGGTCTCGTTATTAGAGGGGTTAGTTCGATTCTGGTGGTGTCCTAACTACAAGACCCGGACGATCATCACCGCAACCCAAAGCGTCTGAATCACATTGAATTGTGTTGTTAACATTCTATGAAACATCGCCGTGGTCTTCCTCGCGGTAATAATCTAATAAGTTTGTGAAACCGGGAAGTGCAGATCAACCTTTGTCTTCAGTGACAAAATAATGTACACCTTCACTTATTTCGACGTAAAATGACTTCCGACATACCATACATCAATCATCACATTCCATTAGGCGCTGGGGCGTTCGAAAATTCAACTCTCAGAATCCTGACGAATCGACATCCTTTATCCGTTTATAAACAAATCCGCAGTTCTTGATAAGACCACCTTAGTAACGGGTATAAGGGAATGTTTGATTATTCAGGTACATATGGAGACGCAATATATATGTACAGTCGTCTGATTGGAATCAAACGATAATCCGTGTGACTGGTGTGAGGAATAATGTGCTCGGCTTCTTCTTTGTTGAAACTAAACCGGGCTATTAAAGACAGATTCGTAGCTGATATCATGTCCCATCAGGGAGATGCCAGTCATGCCCCAGTAGTTCATTATTGGTAAACCTGTAATCCAGTCGGTCGGAAGGAGCAAAACCTCTTAATTCTTCAAGCCGAGCATTTTCTCGCGATGTGTTTCGCACTAACTAGCCTAATATACCATACTACTAGAGTAAATGTGGTATACATGCAATGGTCGGCTAATGAACATTTGAAAGCAGCAGCGATTTATTCGTAGGGATAGAATTCTGAGTGATTTTTATATAATTCCTTTGCATATGCATATTAGGCAAAGATTCCTGTTCTGAATGTTGCCACTGTTTCCACCATCAAATCATAGCGGCAACTTTCAGTTGATCAGTCATTCAGTAGGCCTATTACATTCACGCCGAGTTCAATTTTACTACATTTAGCGCAAACCCATAATATTATCAGTTTCGATATTGGCTAAATGACATGATGCATCTATCGCACTGTTTTGCCTCAAAGTAACGTACTATCTGAGCCTCAATCATTTATGAGTAACAATAATCCCTGATCAGCTGGCGCACCTCCGGATGAATACCAAGAAGCGTGAATAATTGAACCGATATGGTGATCAAGACATGGGGAAACACCCTCTGTGCCAGAGC
>JAUOBX010215426.1:0-17928 GCA_032360705.1 Eupentacta quinquesemita
GTAGGTGACCTTGTCAACATCGCCACTACGTTCACAATTAGTGACTATATTGGACACTGCCTGAACACCATAGGCTAACTATAGCTGAGAGACATAACTGAATGGTGCACAGGTCCGTATCCAATTTTGCTTCAACAAAAAGATTTTTTACAGAGTTCTACAGCACAGCTCTGAATGAATTCCAGAGTGAAGGTCACTCAAATGTGGCATCCTATTGACTGACAATTTGTCTTCACCTGTGCTTCATTATCAAAATGATTGTTAAAGGCAAATATTTTAAATATTTCTTTTGGTGCACTGTTCAGTGTCACACAATTGTTCATGATTTCACAATTTTCCATTCAGCATCAACTAGCAAATCTCCAGAACTTGTAAATAGGAGTGCAGTATCGATTGCCAGAGCGTTTGTTTAACAAGGATAAAACATTAGCTGATTGAACACAGCAGTTGATGTGTTGAATTTTGAAAAGCAAAATCCATGTTTGTGTTGGTCTCCCATTGACTAAACAAGTATTTAAACCTAATTTGCTTAAATTTTCATTTCCATATTTTCAACAGGAAAATGTTAGTCAAAACTGTTGGTAGATGGCTATAGTTGAACTCGTGGTAAAGTTTCTAGAAGAGTCTGTACTGTATGGAGAATGCCCTGAATGATTATTTTCCAAAACAAATGATTCAATTTTATTGAAAATGTTGAAACATTCATGACTATAGGGAGAGTTGTTAGCACGGTCCTACTTGCGAATTTGTACCTTTGAGGCTGAGGCCGAATCTTCCAAACAAAGACCAGGCCAAGTAACATTACTAAATTCGAAGAAAATTAATGAAATACAGAACAGATCACATACTCATTAAGGAACAAGCAGTATCTTGCTAAGCATGAGTTTCATTTACAGGCCAGAGCATCAGACTCAGTATGGGGGTCTTCATATTTGGGTGGAACTTTTGCCCAATCTGCAGTGAAAAAAATAATGCGTGTATACATACAAAATCATGGAATAATGGATTTCTCTGTCCAAATTTTGTCTATCCATTCCTGGAATTTTGCAACTATTTGCCTGAATTTGAAAAAAATGAAAATGAAACAGTCGACCGACCCCTCATGCCATGGAGAAACAAGGCATCAGGATTGTACAAACAGTCATAACCATGCACTGAGGCAATGATGCATACAGGATTACACATACTAACATAAATTTTTCTGGGATATTTTGGAATCAAAAGTTTAGAATGTGTGTTGAACATTAAATATGGCAACATTTGGTTTCTAGCATCTAGAAGCCTTGTGTCTTCCCTGCTAAATTGTTGGCCTGTTAGGAATACCATTCTTGCCAGGAGCCTGGTGGCTTTCTTTCTAGATAGTTGGCCAGTTAGGAATAGCACCCTTGATACTAGCAGTAGTGTAATGCTGCTAAGCACATTTCGGAGAGCCTACAACTTTTTGTCCAGCACATTTGTCCATTGGGATGTTGTTTGAAAGTTTGTTCAGGATGTGTAGAATAAGTGCATGGTCTGGCTCAAGTTGGGATTTGTGAATTGTCTCTCTCCCTCCATTCTCTACCTGGTCTTAGTTTAGCATGCTATGATGTTCTATTGACTGTTGCCTCTATATAGATTCACTTAGTGATATAGTAAGTCCTGTTCTGTCATTCATGGAACTCGGTAGTTTCTGTTCTTGCTCAGTTTGAAATCTCATGTTTCAAGAGACAACTCGGTAATATCTAGACTATACTGGTTTGATAAGTTGAAGTGATTTCCTCCCTACAGTTTTCCTGCTTGACTTTTTTCCACATCGTCGCTCCCGCTCTGTGTAGAGTCATCCCTGGAACAGAGCAAGTGCAACAGATGAGAAATGATTTTGGTACTTGTTTATTTCTTAGTGGATGAATCTCGATTCTCGAATGCCCATCCCCATCCCATAGATGGTCGGAAAAGACATTCAGGATCTCACAAAATAGTTTTGTGCCACTGATTATGAATTGGAGTGATACTTTCACCCAGATGGGTTTCCACGATTCCTTCAAGAAGGCCTATGGTTCAAATTTCCTGGGAGGTCTAAAAAATAAGGCCAGTGGATGGACATGAGATTAATCCAGTGCTGTACAGTGTACAACTAAAAAATGATATGGCTGGTTTGCACTTCAAGTGTTAACTACATGGTAAATAATGAAGTGTCAAATTTCATCTAACTGAGACTGGGGAGGTCAAAGGTGTCCCCCACCCCATAGATATGATATCAGCTTGCGGCAGATTTGTAGCTTTTGCCACATAAAGCAGCCTCCAGAGCTCGTCCTGATAATTCAAGTCCAAGACATTGGTCATTAACAAAAGTAGCATGACCGACAGGCAAATCATTATCACAATGGTCAATGGATCAACTTTTGCATTTGTGATAATTCCATTTGAACGCATTTCAAAAGTTGGGTCGAAGTATTATTATGAGAAGTGTTCAATTCCTGAACACTGTTTTCAGAGCATACTCGTGGGAGGTAAAAATGAAATGGTCACTACCTGTTGAATCCAGCCCTGATTGCGATACGGATGGACATGTCGGTGAAACTCTGTAGTATGTAGTGAGATTCATTCAACGTGTCTGTTTGTCTCATGGAAGCTTGTTTTCTTTAGGAAGTTCACAACCGCTACACTTCAGAGGAGATGAGCTTCAATATCTTGCCGAATTTGCTACAAGGCTCCTTTGCTTGGGTATTGTATGGTTGGGCGAGGAGCGTCATTGTTTCCGCAGTGGTCAGCAGTGGATTGGTGAATTTCATCATACAGATCACTCCCCACTCGGTCCTTTTGGTTGGATGAGTGGAAGTCTTACCAAGGCACTCTTCATCTATAGCAGCACTGACAGAAAACTCTTCAACCCTGACAGTGGTACTCGAGGAAGCAGAACTGAAGTGAAACTTAGTGGTGCTAGGTCTTGATATCTGCAAGCCTTATGGAGGACTGACCAAGGTGAGGATTCCATTCAAAGGTGGGCACATCTCCCCTGCCACATGGTTGTGGCATGTTGAAAAATGAATTTCCATTCACAACCCCTGCGATGTTGTCAAGAAAGTCGATCCTGACGAGTCATTCGACCAGCCCAAAACACCCGGCTGAATTTGGTGTGCACTGTCAGGAGAAATGATGGTGGAATCATCTTTTGGCATCCAGTCAACACTCTTCCAAGTAGGTACCGCATCATGCACAAGTTGTTGTTTTGCCCACTACGATTATCCGCATGCAAATGAAGGTTGCACTCACCAAGACAAAGTTTCAGAAAATGTAGTGCAGCATTGATAGTTGGCATCTTACCTTGTCGCCATGCTCTCTTCCAACAGGAAGTTCACCTGTGCCTCGCCAGCCCACACTTTGGTGGGCATGGCTGGAGGGGATCAGATGGAAAGTCGACCTGCTGAACGAAGTCAAAGCTACACACATCATGTAGACCAACCTCATCGTCACTGGGTAGATGCTGCTTGACGGTCTCACAAACACCGTCATACTGGGAAGCCCTGTCCACTATCATAGGTGGGGTTTGACTTTTCAAAGCGGTGTGTTGACATTAGTACGACCGGTGGACGGGTGGGAGCGATTGAGCAGGTACGGCTGTAGCGTCCTCATTCTGAGTCTACACAGGCCGAGCACATCCACCAGGCTGGTCGGTGATCGGTCTAACCAATATCTCCCGGACTGTAGCAGTAACTTTGGGGAGGCATCCCCGAGTAGGAAGGACCCGACCCGCATGTCATGAATAGTTTGACCTCGCCACTGTAGGCTGTCAAGATGAGTTGGCAGCATCATAGTGATGAACAGCATGAACAGCTCTTTCAATTGGGGACTGTTTGGAGAGGAGCCATTGTGTCTTGGCAGTGGTCAGTGGTGAATCAGCAAATTTCATCATACATATAACTCTCTACATCCAGTCCTTTCGGTTGGATGACTGGAGGCAGCTCATCCAGGTCTGGAAGGGAGTTCTTTCCAAAGTCTATGGTCCACAGCAGCACTGACAGAGAACTCTGGCCTGATGGTGGTACTTCCGGAAGTGAATTGGCTTCTGAAAGAACTGGCTGAACAAGGCTGGCACAATGACAGAACCTCTTCCCAGCCACATGGTTGAGCCATCTTGACAGACAAACTTTCATTCGCAACCCGTGCAATGTTGTCAGGACAGTCAGTTTTCCTGTGAAGTCGTTTGACCAGCTCAAAACACCGGTCACAAATTCGATGTGCCCTGTAAGGTGGAATGACATGTGGCAGCCTGTCGGAACCCTTAGGGGTAGGTACCACATAATGCACGCAGCAGGGCAGGAAATAAGCTGGGGCGCGGGGCTATTAGCCCATTGAAAACGGAAAATAGCCCCATCAAAAATTTCACAGGGGCGAAAAAGAATGTGATGTAGGAAGAAAATGGCCCCATCCCTCCAAAAGTAGCAGGGAATTATTATGAGGAATTCCATTTTTGAGCCGAATATGTACTTAAATCAATTGAATATGAGGAAATGTATGCTTTCTGGATTATTTTCACAGGGGCAAAAAAGAAAGTGATGTAGGAAGAAAATGGCCCCATCTCTCCAAAAGAAACAGGGAATTATTATGAGGAATTTCATTTCTGAGCCGAATATGTACCAAAATTCATTGAATATGAGTAAATATATGCTTTCTGATACATTTTATTCAAATTGTAATCCCCTCACAATGCTTTTAAATCCAAAAGAGCCCTGTGCATTGGGGAAAAAGCCCCATGGCCTAATCCACGAGGGCTTTTTTTTCATGAAATTATTCCGAAAGAGCCCCCGTG
Organism: Eupentacta quinquesemita; assembly: GCA_032360705.1. Lineage (NCBI taxonomy): Eukaryota > Metazoa > Echinodermata > Holothuroidea > Dendrochirotida > Sclerodactylidae > Eupentacta > Eupentacta quinquesemita. Next base: position 4,790 of record JAUOBX010215426.1, read on the forward strand.
ACAAAAAATTAGTTCCTGCCCTGGCACGCAGGTTGTGAATAATTTGACCTCTCCATTGTAGCCCGTCTAGATCAGCTGGCAGGAGCTGCTACTAGCATAGCTTACGGAACATCTGCAGGGATACATATGCATGTACCTTCTGAGCTACAGAAGCAGTTCACCCGCTCCAAACTGTGAATAACATGGCTCACCATCGTACAGCACTTGCATCTGTTCGGTTTGTCCGTGTCCGAGGCAGCAATGGAGTCATCAAGGTCCCAGAAGTTGTGGGATAGGAACAAAATTGATCAACAACATGTCTGTCAATCTTAGTGTCAAGTTGCCAACACAGCAATTGACACATCCCTACCCATTGGGAATGGAGTGGGGTCCCACAAGGTTGGGCACTGTTTCAGGGCGAGTAGCGCTAGTGGCATAGCACAGTTCCGGACCAATTATTGAAGGGCGGGACGTCCCAAGAAGAGCCTCATCCCCCTACTGGAAAATATTGGAATAAATGCTAAACTTCCACTGAATGTGAAGAATTGGCATTATAGGTTCAATGATTGTGGTCACTTGGGTTAATAATACTATGGACTCTCCATTAATTAATGCATCAAAATTCACAAACGGTACAATAGCCTTCTGAACTCCAATGCGGTCATGCACTGTGAAATTGTCACGTTGCTTCAATGACGCACTGCAAAAGGTAGCGTAATGCTGAGGGTTACAATTTCCACCTGACCATTAGCCTACAATTCTGGAGCAAATTGAAAAATAAATGTTATACACAGGGCCTGAGTTGTCGCCCGTAGGATTATGATAAAGTTGGGCGCGGGTAGCTTCGCAAAGCATCTGTTGCTGTGGTAGCAACAGATGAAGATGATACAACTATCATGTTGGCTACATAGTACATACCCTGGTCTGGTCAACTGCAGTGTTGGCACTAAGCTTTTTATTATGGGAGGTAATTCCCTCTCTGTGATATTTTATGAGAGGGATTTCAGAAGTGATGAGAGAGATTCTCATATACAGTAACAGTTAACAACCCCAGAAACCAAAATGTTTGAGAGGGATTGTCCCTACTGGTAATTTTTTATGAGGGATTTCTGAATTTAAACAGTGAAATCCCTCTCAAACTCTCCTTAGTGCCAACACTGGTCAACTGGTGTCGTCAGCTGTATTACTGTCATAATCTGCCATCAAATAATCACCATGATTCTCATTATTCGAGTCATTGCTCTTCATAAGAATCGCTATCACCGTCATCTCAACTTCCACCAACGAACTGATCGTGGATTATTTCTTGCAGATAGTCTTCATTTGCAGTTGCCCATATCATGCATCAACAAACTGTTAATATAGCGAGCATTGGTCTCCAGGTATGTACCCAAGAGCATTGTTATTTGTCTGCGCCTCTGCAGAGATTTTTTTTTTTTTAATCAAAACAGCATTGCTCCTGAAAAATAATTTGTAATGGCAGGAAATTACTGTGATAGTAAGAATTCTCAATTTAGAAGAAGGTACTGGAATATAAAGTATCCCATAGATGTCCATAGATACTGGAATTTGCTCAAACGTAACAATATTTAGAGGTGATCTGCATTTGAATTGGAGAAAGAAAAATGCTTTGATGAAATGTTTGTGTAATGGGACTACAGTACTGATACAATATGCCAAGTCCATTAAATTGCCCTGCTCCCTAGCTTTCTAGTGATATGTGACGATGCTATACCTGTAAGTAGGACAATAACTAACAGAAGTCAAAGGTATGAAGAACAAGTTCTAAGAGCCAGTATTTCATACATTTTTAATATGGGCTGGAAGAGGGAAGGTTATATTCTATTCTGGCGACAAAATCTATGAATTGACATAACATGACCTTTTGACAATATTTCCATTTTTTACCCAGAATTAGCTGGAATTGTGCTACTGATTGGGATAATTTTGAGGTTGTGTGTGTCAATGTCACAAGCTTCGAACTGAACACCAACACTACAAGGTTTTTGCCATCATGGTATTGTGAATACCACAGACTTTGATTCGAATACCAACATTGGAAACCTCTTCCCACCATAGTGTTGTGAATACCACAGACTTTGATCTGTACACCAACATAATTACAAGGCTTTCCCACAATGGTATTGAGAATATCTCAGACTTTGATCTGAACACCAACATTACAAGGCTTATCCCACCATGGTATTTTGAATGCTACAGACTGATTTGAACACTAACATCAGAAGCCTCTTCTCACCATGGCATGACGAATGCCACAGACTTTGGTTATGAACACCAGCACTAACATCTAATCCAGAATCCCACGTACCTGGATCTGAAAACTAACATTACAAACCTTTTCTCACCACGATATAGTGAATACCATAGACTCGGATCAGCACACTCAGCATTACGATCATTTTCCCACTGCGATATGGTGGAAGCCAGGCTTGTGGATCCGACTACTACCTTACAATTTGTTCTGGATCAGAACGATACATTACACACCTTACTGTCAGTCAGAGCTGTGAATTTGAAATATTAGGTGGTTCACCACACCACATGTCGAATGTTTCAAAGCACAATAGTCAGAATTCCAGGTGTGAATTCTCTTTCTGGTGTTGCATTTGGTGCCATTGAATCAGTGGTGGAGCATCAAGTAGAAATATTTGCCAGCCCTGGTGTTCATAACTTCAGAAACACATATCCAATAACTAAATTGTTGGGTGGTTGGTTATCATGCAGTACTGAGACTATTCAGTACTCGGTATCGAGAACTACTATTATCCTATCCTTGAGAGAATTTCAAATATGACATTCCAAGCTTTGAAAAGCTGACAGCATGTGATGGTTAGAGGAATAACCAAGGAAGGTTCTTAACTAATACATCTGCAAAAATATATAACAATGATAAATTACGAATGAAAAGGTATCGACTGGTTTCGTTTGATGTGATAACAGAGTCGCAGCAATGAACTGACTGGTGTAATATCTCCTGTGATGACCATTCTCATTCTTCCAGATGATACAGAGGCTGCCATCATGGTGGGGTGCAGCATTCCTAGATTATTCTTGCCTTCCTGTCTGCAATTCATTATTGTTTGCCATCTCAGGTATGACTTGAGAGACTACAATTTCAGTGATACCTTCAGGGTATTCCAGTGCAGCCCAGTGATACTGCAATTCTTCACAACAGGAAAGAAATGATTTTGGTCTTTCTTCCAACATACAGAATACATTATTGATCATAATGGTTGAATTATCGGCACACTAGAAATTGCTAGTGGAGCCGAATGTGTGATAAACTGACTGATCACTCATAACAAGGTATTCATTCTTTGGAAACGCTCCTGTCTGTTGCTAGGCTGGTTCTGCTTGCAACAGCGCAAGATTCAGGGTGCAATCTCTATGACTCCACAAGAGCAACAAACTGAATATAGGCTGTCTTGTTGTGCAAGGCAATGCTGAACATCTGTTTACGTTTGGAGAACTGACTTCTCGAGGTTGATAAGCCACCGGAGTTCGTGCAGAAGCTCCACAATCGTCCAGGTGTCAGCAATCGCGATTGACTGAGATGGAGCAACAATCAGCCAGCCGTCCAAGTAAGCAAAGATGGTGATCCCCTCCTGAAGGAGGTTGGCAAACACTTGTGGCGCCATTGGATGCCAGAGGAGGAAGGCTCTGAACCAGAAGTCACGGCTGCGAGAGCTAGGAAGTGACTATCGACGGGGCCGAGTGGGGCGCAGCAACAAAATGATCTTGGCGAGAGTCCCCATGCAAGAACGCTCCAGAACTGCTTGTTGAGAGGCTCACTCAAGTGTGTTTGCTGGGAAATATTCTACATGTGTGACATCGAGAGCAAAGAGCACCAAACTGAATAGGATGACCAAGGAGAGTCCGCATTCATTGGGCAAGGCCATTTTTGCATATATATGTTTGTCTTTTTTGCGACTCAAGGAGCAGAAACAGCCGATCTAAAGGAAGATATTTTGCTAGTGGCCCATTCCTTGAACCCATACTTTGGGCAATGCAATGTTTGTGTCCATTTCGGTCATTTTCTTGATTGTCTCTGCAAACAAGATTGTGTGACACCATCAGCAACAGAAGCTAGACTGAATGAAACTACTTCGAAATGAATTATGTTCTCTGGGCAAGATACTGTTCGCATCCGTTTGTTGATAGAGTTGACTTCTGGATTGTCTTTTCGAACCAATGTGTGTGCGGCCAAGGTTGATATCTGTGCAACTCTAGGAGCGAAAACGCCAAGCTGAATGAAGTTGTCTTGAGACTCAAAAAGTGAGAGCTGCTTTTCCTTAGACAAAACAATGCTTGCAACTGCTGCTTCAAGATGCAGCATCATAGAAGTTGATTTCTTGTCCTTGCAAACAAGATGGAATGCCAGGGAGGGCACTACCTCGACGACTGGAAGAAACAATAGCCAAACAAATTGGAAAATGCCCCGCCTGTTTGACAGGACTGAATATGCCTACTTCCCAAGGGCCCGTGTGTTAGGCTAGGCGGACACGTGCAAACTGAACCTAGCCCAAATTGCGACAGCACATGGAACATACTTGGATAACCGCCACAATAGTGCCAAGAAGGAGAAAGGCTGCCACAAGTGTTGCCTGTGCAAGATGAGTGCCATTTGCAAACAGCAGGTATAATTGCCCGACTGGTAAAGGAAACGAGAATCTGTAACATGGAATCTGGAACGGAAGGAAGTCGCAGCACGTCTGTCTCTGTTGGCAGCTCCACACCAAAGATGCAGTGTCATTGGAGTTGGTTTCTTGTCTTTGCAAACTAGATAGTATGCCAGTGCACTGACAAGGGTGAGGTGAGGGTGTTACCTGTGTGACCCTGGGAGCAACAAGGGCCAAACAATCAGGTGCTCAAGGCAATCTTCGCATTCGTTTCTGTCAAATATCATGTTGTTCGAGTCAGTATCTTTGTTGTCTCTGCAAAGGAGATCATGTGACAGTGAGGGTGATAGAAACATGGACAGAAACAGAAGCTAGGATACTGAATGAAGCTGAATTCCTTATCCCTTGGGTTTGGGATCATCTGTCACCACGAATGTCACTGCATGCTGCATCATCTTCTTTTCGACAGTTCGTGCAACTACGAGTCTCAGGGCGTTGCTGGAATGAAGGTACCTGCTCCTTTCGCCCGGCTAATGTCCATGTCTTAGGACTTGCCAGAGTACATCCTGGTCACTCTGTTGTTCAGCACTGATCATAACATGCTCCATTCTGACCTTCTGGAATACTAGGGAGTAACCTAATCAAGGTCCTATCTGAGGTGGAAAAGCTCTATTGGGATGAGGATGTCTGCTCTTTGGGTATGACCATGAGTCTAGTCCATGGGACCCTGCTGTCTGCCCAGTGCTGCTCAGTACTGGTACGTTCCTTGCATGCTAGAGTGTATATAAATTCCATTGTCGGAATCATTGAACTGAATGGAGATATTTGCTGTTTGACATCCACCACATACAATTTATGACATGCCAGAGTGCATGCTTTCAGGGGTTTGATTGATGTCCCCAATATCAATGGAGACTAAACGTAAAGGAGGCAGGCACCCTAACATTTATTCACTTCTTGGCAACCTTTCCAAATGTCTGTGTTTATATGCACTGTTTGTCTGATGCCAGTTCGCTTCTGACCATTGTTGTGTAAGACTTGAGTATATTGTAGTACCATGTCAGTTTTCAGGCGAGTAGTGTCTGCTCTTGGGAATTTTCTCTGTTGAACATGGAAATGAGGCCGGATAGCCCACACTTTGGGCATCGTAATGCCTGCCTGTGTCAAATGCAGCATTGCTGATTCTGCAACTGCAAGATTCTGCGAGAGTGTTCTCTTAAGAGAGATATCAATGTTCTTGATGATAGAACTCCCGAGCCCACAAATTGGTAAACTTGAGGAAAATCGATCGGTGGATTTCGAAGCAGTCTTCCACTAGATGTGTTGTATCTGCATGTATTACTCTCACAGTTGTGTCACAGAATAACTGAGCTATTGGACCATGTATCCTGTAATATTGATTGTGATATGTACCATGACAGGTACACAGTGTGTGCTTTGGGAGATTTTGTCTGTGACCTAGACTGATCGTAGTGAAGATTCGCCTTGTTTGAAACAAACACTGTCTGCATCTGTCCATGTTAAGCCTATAGCACACAGATTGCCGAGAATGTGAAACATGACAGCACAAATTTTGCTTACATTTTGTATTCATGTGTGCAATAGCTCAACATCTATTGGAGGGAGCCTAATAATTGTTTTGCAAAACACGAAACAGTCGACGCACGCAGCCATCCGAAACACTTGTTTGGCGGGACATTCTCTGTGTACGCTGTCCGCGCTCCAAGCTCATGTACGTAAAAATTGGAAGTTATTATTCCAAGAAGTTTGAATAATGTGACATCGGATAGGGTGTTGAATGTTTTGGCCTTCTCACTTTGGATTGTATCTCAGATGCAATTTGTCTGAAGCTTCCAAACCCTGTCAGGAGGAGAATAGAAGCTGTGGTAGCTGTTGGTTGCTAGTAGTGACCCTATTCTGGAAGTTTCATCCTCCCAAATTGTCTGAAATACTAGAAGAGGCTGGATGCTGACCATGTTGGTTGAGTTAGTGTACATGGTTTCTGCTGTGGCCTTCACATTGCTTTTCGAGCCCATTGGTCTTGATTGATCACTGTATGAAATCGGTGCAACAGAATGGAAATGATTTTGGTCTTTTTTCCTGCATTTCAGTTTTGCGGGGATATTGGCCAGTGAATCAAGTTGTAGGCTATTCCTGGCAATTTGGCCCTCTGATCTGGTTCTTTTGCAAGAAAATAGTAATAAAGCAGTTATGTGAGTCTGCATGTTTTCCTGTACATGCATGGTTCATGCACATTCCTGTGCCCTACGGTCGCACAGTCATGCTTCGTAAGAATGGTGAAGTCTCTTTCTTATGAAACTATTTTCTCTGTCTGAAATTGATGCTTGATGGCAAAGTTCCAAATTAGGAGCAGGTTAGCTGGTTCGAGTTGACTGGGAGCATACTGTAGGTGGCTTGCCATCTATATTGCCTCATATTGCACACATTTGAAAAGTGGGAATCCTGTAAGTTCTCGATGTGATGCATAGTGCTTCGAATGTTGCATTGTGGGTAGGGAACATCAGGTGCATGTGATGAATATTTGCCAAAAGATAACCGGGAGAATCTCAGCACATTGAAATTGAAGTGGCTATATCAGATAGCGATAATTGTTCTCTGTTACCAGTCTCCATATGGACCTTCTGTTTCTGTTCAAATTAACACTCTGAACTTGGCTCTGAGCACTCAGAATCAAATCTCAAGATTGTTGATAGTTGCACCTATACCTCTGGGTCAATTACGGAACATCTGGGTTACCATTCACCACAATCCAGTTTCACATTCTTGCTCACATTTTCTACAGAAAATACTTTTTTCTCATCAATTCATGATAACTTTGATTCATGATAACTTTGATGCAGCTCAAAAGTTTCATCAGGTTTTTGTGACATACTCCGCAGCTTTCTGAAGTGTGCCTTCCTGGTCTTAAAGTTTTCAGGCAGGGTGATACTGACTTGACATGACTCATGGTATGTGATAGAATCCCATGGTGGTTGGCTGATCCAACTCTTCATGAGAAGACCGCCAAGTCTTTTGCTTGTTGGCCTAAAAACCTTTTTTTGAGGAATACAAGACACTGGGATAGTTTTGATGATCAAAACATAGTGGTTCAAGAATTCAAGCTCAGCGCAGATGCTCTCTTGATGCTTGGTGAACATTGTGAATCAATCAGAGACAAGCAGGTGGCTCTATGTCCTTACTCTGTGGTTGGGTAATGGCTATAACCTGGTTAATGTGTCCATTCCTATCATGGCATTTGTGTGCTATCCAAGAGATCTGAGAGAGAAATTGAAAGTTTCAAGTGATTTTGTGCCACTTACTGATGGCTCAAACTTGCAGTACCTCTGTTAGGATCCAGGAATGATGCATGAGGTATTTCTTCCTCACACTTGATAGCTCCTTTCCAAGGTAGATCCCAGATATACTGGTACATCCAAAGCTGATCTCTGACAAGAGTTAGTGGCTGTTGGGTTCAGTGGCTGTTGGGTTCGGTGGCCATCGGATTCAGTGGCGTATGCACAGAGGGGGGTTGACCCAAATGACCAGGACATACTAAACACAAAACAATATTCCTTATTGTCCAGGGGAAATTTAACAGCTGTTTATGTGATGGCGGGTGTGTTGAGCTAACATGGTGATGTGCCATGGAACTATCTACATTCCTACAGAACACTATCAAACGATTCTGTCACAAAATATTGCATCCTGTGAGTTCCGTGTCGGAATCACTAATATGTGATCATACTATCCAACGCTCCGTGTGGAGCCAAACGGACAGGAGCAGGTATATAAATGGCCAAACTCTGTCCTGCTTTGGATGATTTGTTATAACTGGCTACGACCTCCAGCAAGTTACTCCCTGTTTTCCGGAAACGTCCTACTGCAATTGTCACGGGGCTGTGTCTGATTTGTTTAGGCTTATCCATGCAAGAAACATAATTTATTCCTATCCTCAGGAAATTAGTTAATCTCTAGTGTGAAAATTCTTCTCTCTTATGGTACATGGAATGGATCTATTGCACTGCTCTCATCGAGAGCGAAATGTTTGTTTCATTGAAAGAACTGAGTTATCATTCCTAGTAATGGTTATCAAATTTACCATGCCTATTAGGAGAGCATGCAAAAGTTCTGAAACTACAATTTTGTTGGCAGCACTTCCTGAGTGGCTTACAGGAAGGCGCAACAATAAACACAAGAACAATGTTTCCCATATCAAAATCAGCCCGTTCATTCGTTGAGGATTCTTTTGCTTGCATGATGTTTGGGCTCAATATTAAAGATTTTTTCATGTCAGCAGTAATTTCAGTGAGATTGGAAAAAGACTCCTTGTGCATAGAACCCTATTATGCTTATTCATATCTGTACTGTGGTGGGTGACCTTTGGAAAAATGATATTTCAATATCAATAAATTCAGCTGCAGAATAGCTATGATTACAAGCATGCTCTGAATTTACCATAACGAATAGTTAGTTACTAGTAGGACCTATTGACAACCCATGACAAACCATTATACATCTAGTTATCACTCAAATGGGAGGCCTTGCTGGTCAAAATCCCCAAAGCACCAGATTAACTAGGTTCAGGTCATGTTTTTATGAATGAAGCATATTCACAAGAACATTATTTCTGCTGGAGAGGTTTTCAATGTGATCGAATGGATTCATACTATCGCAATGGTCACCATGCAAGCAGAAGAACATCCTGGTCAAATAACCTATAACAAATGAAATAGGGTGTCTGTGAGTGATGTACAGAAGAAAAACAATTATGGAAACTGCATTGTAATCAATGATTATCTCTAGGGACAATCCTACCCCACCATGATAAATTCCAGAATTGAGGTGGTTCTGGCAGCCCACTTCTCCCATTTCTTCACCCAGCACATGAAGCAGATTCAAATCTTTCAGGTTGGAGATATGCCATGAGCTATGTTGCAGAATTATCTGCAGGAATTACTGGAGATCAGATGAGCTCAGTCAGTGGAGCACTTGACTGGTGCGTGCGATTGAAAGATTGCGAGTTGAAATCCCAGCCAGCTGTATTATTCTCCTGTTCGTCCTTGGCAAGGTGCTTCATCTCCATTGCTTTGTCCCAACCAGGCATTAGGAGGAACCTTTGAGGAGTTGAGTACGATCAGGGATGAGTAGTGAGTGCGACCGCTTCCTATGATCAGGGTAATAATGTAAAGCACTTTGAGGAGTTCGAGCATGTAATGGTAGAGCGCACAATATATTATTATTAGATATTGTTACTCAATATTACCCAGTGGTAAAGTGGAGATATTGTTTTGTATTGAATATCAATCAAGATCCAATCTGTGAACATATCAATTGTTGAAAGAAGAGCAAAATAGTTTACTTTAAGAAATAAGTTGAATGCAGGTTACATGTGTTATAATGTAGTAAGTGATCAAAATTGATCTGACCTGAATTACTCTTCAATATATCGTTATGCAGTGTCCGCACCTGTACGCTCCTGCGTCCTACACTTTGTATGTAGAGATGTTTTCTCAGCATTCCTATTTGAATGATGCATCAAATCCATACCAAGTGTTTGTGGGTTCTTCATACACTGATGTTTCGAGGGCCTATTTTAGGTTAGGGTATTATGTGAACCAGATAGCTGAATAAACTGAATGTATGTTGTGATATTATGAGCCAAATTTGTAGTTAATATCTTGGAGGGATGTAGTCGAGGCCAGACTCACTTTCTGAGTTTACACACTGTATGTACGCCGCCTCGGACTAAAGCGAGGCCGAGCGAGGCCGTGGCCGACCTCGACTACAACACTGGTATCTTGTGCTAATGACAGATTGTTCATTGCTTGTTCAAATACATGTGAGGTCAATAACTTGGTGCCTTACATATGATACCAACAAAAAGGCCGGGAACCCATGCATTTTTGTGGATGCAACAAAACAATAATATCAAATTTGCGAGAAGCAGAGAAGAGGGAACTGTTTAAATATGTTGTATTCTGATTGCAGTAATACCAACAGGGTCCACGATTGGAAAAATATTTTAAATGAGATGAAAAACACACTCAGTAGCCAACAAACCTTGCTGCATGCGGCAAAGAGATTCTTATTGAGTATCAATCTCGTAAAACTGTTCAATGCCAATTTACACTGGTGAATATCATGTCTGATTTCCCCATCTTAGCATATAGTCTATTCCATTGTGTGAAGAATGCCAGTCTTTGGAAAAATGCAGTTCTCAAATCAATTTTGCATCTGTGTCAATGTATTCTCATCTCGACATGATCAGGTAGAATCGTGGCCTTTTCAGGTAAGGCGTCGAGCTTGTGAGCCAGAGGTTATTAGTCAAGGTACTTTATCCTCACTGCTCATAGTGAGGGGCTGGCAAATATCATGATGCCATCTATGTGTAATTTCCCATCCCACAGCCATGCCACAGAGGCATTGGCTCATTCTGTGATGATGGGGGAGAGTCACGCCAATTATAGCGCAGTAACCAGGTCTCCTGCTGGCCACCTGTTGTATTGGTTTGATTGATGGTTGCCACCTCGTAAACCAGAACATTTAAAGTTGTGGCATGAAAACCTTGATGACTAATTTCCTCTCATGTAAACAAAGAGGTATGGTGCTCTGACTGAGGAAACCGATATGTCTGTTCTCAAGTCACTTCTTTCCACAGTTAACATTCCCATATGCACATTTGTGGCCACAATGTTGAATCATTAATTGACATCATTAATCATATAATTGACTAATTTCCTCTTATTCAAAGGTGCTAGTATTGAATGTGTGAATTTGAATTGGATGCTATTTGTAGGTTGTGTCTGCTGAGTAGTGAAAGCATTGGACGTGCACCTGGGAAGTCCAAAATAGTATGTCCAATCTGAGAACTTTTCAAGTCAATTTATATAACATGGGGGTTTTGACAAAGTCTCTACATGACTTTTGCCAGTGTTGTGATGAGACTAGTTTTCAAAATAGTACTGACTCTTGAACATTTGTTCATTGGTTGCCACTTGTCATGATGTTAACCTGATTGTTGATTGAATATGTGAATACACCTGTGGTGGGCGATAAATTTTAAAGAACAAGCTGTTGTATTGTCAGGATACTTGGTGAGGATTCACTGGAATCATGTGATCCATCTTAACCTATATTTCGTCTGTCCTGAACACTCAATTGACAACCTTGACTGGTACTGTTTAGGATACAAAAAACACCTCCTTCATAACTATGAAATTGTAAAATGTTACATTATCAGCTTCCCTTTTGACAGATGTTTCGATTTTGTCAAGTTTTGTTTCTCATATTCACATGGTATTTGTTTTCTTTAGTCTAAAGGTTGATATGGAAGTGAACGAAGGAAGTACGTTTCAGTTATTTTTTTCGTGTATTGAAAAGACTTTACACATGCACATTACAATGTAGTAATAAATCTTTGTTGCCAAAAGAAAGTTCACTTGTTTATATTCAGATGTCTCGTTTGGTCCGATTTATGAAGCAGTGATGGAGTCGAGTCCAGCTAATCAGAGTCCGAGACCGAGTCCCTAGCATTCGAGTCCGAGACTGAGTCCTCAGCTCCCGAGTCCGTGTCAAGACGGAGTCCTTGTGTCCGAGTCCTGAGTCCAGTCTTTATAAAAACTCTGCATCTCAGCTAAATTGTGCACAATTGGTTTTGCTAGCATGTGTGTATGGTCCTACATGGTTTAACCTACTCAAAAACCAATATAGGTTCTGTCAAGTTGTTGGATGCATCTTTGCATGTTGTCTTAGTAGTGATAGCATGTTCAATACGATGCTTCTGCATTGTTATGAGTGAAATAACCGAGTTATTTGCTTGCAAAAAATCAGTCAAGGACTCTGAACAAGTCCCCAAGTCCTTTGGGCCGAGTCCGAGACTGAGTCCCTATAGCATTCGAGTCCTCCATCACTGTTATGTGGTATTGATATGGCCATCTGTGACAATGCTGCCTCTGGCTGACTCGTTGACTACTAAATCCTAATTCAACTCCTGAGCTGACTCAACAGCACTATTCAAGCACCAACAAAAGGACCCAATCTTCGACAAAAATGATGGGACACGACAGACCTGTGGTACAACCGTAGTGCAAAACTTAAACCCCCACACCCCCTCCAATGTTGCGCCCGACACACCCGTTGTAAAATACCAACATTGAATGGGGGAGCTGGGTGTCCCATGTGTTTTTGTGAAGATTGTTCGATTAGTCCATGACACATGAAGATCTATCCAAGATACTGACTCCCCAACCGAGTATTTCAAGGGCACCCACTAGGGAATCCACTAACTTGGCGTGTAATGCAGCATCACCAGCATAGTCCAGGTCAGAACCAGGTTTCATGGAATGAGACAGCAGTCTCACTATCTTCTCCATACCTTACATGTGTTGAGAGTGTACAGGAAAACTGGTGGCATAGTAGGCAGTTTGCAGATCCCCACAGAGCTTTTCTGAGTCGAAAGCCTTAAGGGAGTAGACCATACCCAACCCCAGCATCCGCTCAGACGTGACAGGGCGCGGAGAG